>APFE031757445.1:117455-170426 GCA_000404065.3 Pinus taeda
GCTTATTTTGAAGGCGTTTATCTATCTTTTCTATCATTTTGTGAGCTGGTTTCATAACATTGCGCAATCGGCGCAACGAGGGGGGGCTCCGCCCCCCCTCTAACACCCTGGTTCACTACGTAGGTTAGTTGTGGAAAGAATATAACACAACCCAACAATCTCCCACTTGTTGTTTTCTTTCCACAGGAGAGCTTAGTCAATTTTCCAACCCTGAAACGCCCATTGTTTCTCTACACCAAGAGAACTTCTTAGAGCTCAAAGATTTTTTCAATGCATCTGCAGTATTCTTCAAAGTGTCCACCTTTACCAGCAACACCTTTTTGTCTTCTACCATATCCCTCACAAAATGATACTGAACATCAATGTGCTTTGTCTTTGAATGATAAGCAGGGTTATTTGCCAAGAAAATAGCACTTTGGCTGTCACAGTCTATCCTTATAGCTCCCTGTACTAACCCCATACTTGAACACAATCTCTGCAACCAAACTGCTTCTTGCTTGCATTGAGTGGCTGCCATGTTATTCTGCCTCTGTAGTTGATAGTGCCACTACGATTGTTTCTTACTCATCCAACTGACTGCACCTCCAAATAGGTTAAACAATACCCACTTGTAGATTCTTCTCTGATCCAGATCTCTAGCCCAATCTGCATCAACAAAGCCACGGATATCCAACACTCTATTCCAATCCATGGTCTTCCTTTGGTAGCACAAACCATAATCACTAGTGCCACGCAAATACCTTGGAAAAACCCGCTTCACTGCTGTTCCAGTGCTCCTTCCCTGGGTTTTGACATAAGTGCTCAATACTCCCACTGCATTGCCAATGTCTGGTCTGTACAGACCATGGCGTACATCAAGCTTACCGACTGCACTTGCATATGGAACCACGGGAACTGTCCTCTTTCCTCTTCTTGTGTCTTGGGACACTGTTCAGCAGATAACCTCATACCTACAGGAATAGGAACCTTCACCGGTTTACTATCCTGCATATTAAACCTCTGACCAATATTGTCTCGACATACTTCCTCTGGTTTTAACCAGACTTTCTCTTTTCCCATCTCTTTTTTAATTTCCATGCCCAAAATATAGTTTGCAGCACGAAGATCTTTCATGTCGAATTTGGAGGACAATTGGGTCTTCAAATCCTGGATAATTTCTTTGTCATTTCCAACCAACAACATATCATCCACATACAAGACCAGATAAATAACACGGTCACCAATTAATTTAAGATACACACAATGATCTGCTTTGCTTCTGGTGAAGCCAAGTCCCCGTATAAATGTATCAAATTTCTGATACCACATCCTTGGTGACTGTTTTAACCCATACAGAGACTTTTTTTAACTTGCATACCAGTTCTTTCTTACCCTTCACCGCAAAGCCTTTGGGTTTCTTCATGTAGATCTCTTCTTCCAGATCTCGTGAAGAAATGTTGTCTTCACATCCATCTGTTCTACCTCAAAATCAAAAGCAACAACAATAGATAAAAGTAATCTAATAGAAGTTACCTTGGCAACATGAGAAAAATATCACCAAAATCAATTCTTGGCACTTGGGAATAACCTTTTTCTACCAACTGAGCTTTTTACTTCTCCACCTTTCCTTCTACATTCATCTTCTTCTTGAACACCCATTTTCTACCAATGGGTGTCCTTCGAGCCGGCAACTCCACTAGATCCCAAGCCTCATTTTTGTGCAAAGATGTCATTTCATCAACCATGGCCTCTTTCCAAAGTTTACCATCCTCTGAATCTATTGCATCCTTCACAGTTCTAGGATCATCATCAATAATAGATAAAGAAAAAATTTGAATAGAAAGCAGATGGACTATACCTTTCTTATTGCCTTCTTTCTCGAATCGATCTTCTCACAACTGGAGTTTGTGGTTCTTCATCTTCTGATTCCTCTTCTGCTGTAGAGTTTGATTCTTCCTCCTTTAGCTCAAACCCTACCTTCTCAGGTTCCTTTGGCAGGACTTCATGTTTAATAACATCTTTCACCTCTCTGAAAACCACATCTTGGCTGTACAACCTTCCTTGTTACTGGGATTCAAAACTTATAACCTTTTAAACCATCCTTATACCCAATAAAGATGCGCTTTTCATATTTACTATCCAATTTTGTTATTTTCTCCTTTGGAACATGTACATATGCATCAAATTCAAATACCCTCAGATGCAAAAGAGAGGGTTTCCTACCATTCCATACCTCTTGTGGAGTCTTATCCTCCAATGCTAATGAACGTGATTTTTTGACCAGGTAACATGCAGTCTTCACCGCCTCTGCCCAGAATTCCTTTCCTAACCCGACACCACTCAACATGCTTCTTCCCCTTTCCATCAATGTCTTATTCATTCTTTTTGCAAATCCATTTATCTCAAGTGTGTATGGAGTAGTCGTTTTTCATGCTATACCACAATTCTTAAAGAAATCTTCAAATTCCTTCTTGCAAAAATATCCACCATTATTTGTCCTTAACACCTTTATCTTCTTCTCTATCTGGTTTTCCACTAGAGCATTAAATTCTTTAAACTTGTCAAAGACTTCAGATTTCTTCTTGAGGAAATATATCCATTTATTCCTTGAGAATTCATCTATAAATGATACATAGTACATAGACTTACCCAGTGATGGAACCTCCACAGGTCCAAACACATCACTGTGCACAAGCTCTAATATCTGTTTCGCCCTCTTACCACTAGAAGGGAAACTCACCCGATTCTTGTTCCCATATACACAATTTTCATACAAATCAAAATCCAGAGAAATATTAGACATAACTTCTACCATACATTTACCATGAAGTATTCGAAGGCCCTTCTCTCCAGTATGTCCAAGCCTTTGATGCCATAGCATGGTCTTTTCTCAAGAGACCAATGGATTTTTTTTTCCACATTCAGGAACCACAAAACTATTGCACCCATGAATAGAAATGCTACCTTGCAGCTTGTACAGGGTTCCAATCCAAACTCCCCGCATCAATACCAGTGCTCCCCGAACCATCTTGCAGGTATCTTTCTTGAAAACTATTTTTACACCTACATCATCCAACTTGCTTACGGAAATTAGATTTGTGGCTAATGTAGGAATATGCAGAACACCCGGAAGTGTTCTAATCCTTCGACCTTGCAACTTCATCTTGACTTTTTTGGGACCAATGATTCTAGCCTTCTTGTCATTCCCTAAGAAGACATCACCACCATCATATTTCTCATACTCGCAGAACCACTCTCTATGGGGAGTGAAGTGAAAGGATGCACCTGAGTCAATCAACCATACCTCATGATCTACATGTGTACTTGAAGAAGAAGCCAAGTACACATCCCCACCTTCATCTGAGGTGGTTTTCACCTATGCAGAAGGAGCATCATCAGATCCCTTTCCTTTCTCAGGAGTTTTAGATTTGCAATCCCTTTTGTAGTTCCCTTCCTTTCTGCATTTCCAACACACCTTTATAGGTTTTCCTAGAGATTTAGATCTTCCTCTAGATTTAGATCTCCCACTCGAGGAATTATCTTTGTTTATGTTATGGGACCGTCCTCTTACAAACATGGCATCACCATTCTATCTCTCCATATTTTTCCATCTCATCTCCTCTGTCAGCAAGGATGAGACTATTTCATTAAACTGCAAGGCAGTTGTATTGCTACCTATTGCAATAACTAGACTATCCCACGAATTTGGTAGAGAACACAACAAACTGATGCACTTATCTTCATCTGAAATTTTAATATCAACAGATATTAACTGGCTTACCACAGTGTTAAATGTGTTAAGATTCTCTATCACCGAGTCTCCATCTTTCATCCTCAGGTTATACAACTTTTTCCGTAGAAACAATTTATTCACTAGAGACTTAGATTGGTACAAAGTCCCTAACTTGTCCCACAAAGACTTTGTCATAGCATCTCTTGATACATTCAACAATACTGAATCTGAGACACACAATCATATTGTGCTCTTTGCCTTCTGATCCAACTTCTTCCATTCTTCATCAGACACTCCCATTGGTTTAGTACCTAGATCTACCATGATCAACTGATCTTTATCCACTAGTAGATCCTCCATATTGAGTTTCCATAACTCAAAACTCTGACCATTAAATTTCTTGATCTCTATCTTTCCACTGCTCGCCATCTTATTTCACTACAAGAATTGTTCTTGCAGATCTCCCACTGAACAGGGTCTACCACAGGCCCGAGAAAAACCCCTCAGCAGCAAAGGTGTACCCTTGAAGCCAAAACAACTCTGATACCAAATGTAGGTTTTAACCCCATACAGAAATTACTTGCATACAAATTCTAAAAACAAAAAATAAAAAATGGCGAGAGAATAACACATAAAACAAATATGCACAGAGATTTTACCCTAGATCCCAAAACCGGGACTACCAGATTGATTTTTTATTATGTTCCTTTCAATGTTACAATACATATATATACATGTCGAAGCATCCATAAACCCTAATCCATTAACCCTATATTACAACATAACTGTAGTTCCCTTGACCGATCTAAAAAATACCATGGACCGAAACCATTGTGCCTAAAACCATGTGCAAAATCCATGCGCAAAACCATAGACAGGTCCGCCCACCTAATATAGGATCCATTCTTTTTCCCTAGGGCGCTACCTCAGACCTCATAGAGGGGGGCTACCGCCCCCCTCAAACATCCCAACAAGGGGGGCTTCCGCCCCCCTTATGACCCCCTCATTGCACCCCATGCAATGAAGGGGTACCTCTGCCCCCGCTCTAACCCCTCGATTTAACTAATGGGTCTAGATAACACAACCCAACAAAACTGAAAATAACTGAACTATATTGCTAAATTTTAGCAATCACTACATGCACAACTCTACTCCAAGACTATAACTCGAATTTACTGAGTAAACAAGTAGATAAATTCATTTCACACAAGTTAACTACAATCCAAGTCATTCTGTTGATGTGGAAAATTGTATTACTCAATTTGACTAAGGCACAAGTCAAAATTGTGCCTTTTTCTTTCTACAATTTAAACACTCACTCTTAGCAAGAAAAGGGCTCTACACAATCCCCAATCCAGCTCCTGTGGAGTGTAGTGTAACACTATCTCTCATTCTTGATGTTTATACTGCAACAATTGCAACTGAGAAGAATCCAAAATACTGAATCAACTGTGTCTCTACAACTGTCTATTGGGAAATCTGCGATGCCGATGATTTTGCTACTGAGCCTCCTACTTTTTTGTCAACACTGTTATGTGCTCCTCAACATTTGAATGCACGAACTGACATTGTTCTACCTACTACTGAATACCGCAGGCCCCTGTAGCAAGCGTAATGATCGATGACACGAGTATACAACAACTGCTACTACTCTCCTATGGACCCTTCCTAAATATTTCCAACTCTAGGAATAGGGCTCTACATCACCCCACCTCACTCCTAGAGGTATGGATGCAATTTCTCCCTCTGAGCTAGAAGGTTCCATCTTGAGAGCTCTATCCTACTCTCGCTCAACCATCACATCTCTACTCTGAGGAATCTATGCCTTGCTCCTCAAGGCTACGCATGCATCTTCCTCCAATTTGTAGAGGTTCTCGATCCTGCCAACAATATGTTTGATATGACCTGAAGCAAAATGCTTGAGATAGGCATTCCCATTGTGGAAGACTACATCATACCTTTTGTCTTAAATCCTCGATTTATTCATCAAACCAAGTTTTCTGGCATCACTATTGTTTTTGAATAGCTCAGTGAGGGTCTTCCACATAGAAAATGGATTATCCTTGCCATGTAACTTCAAGACTATATGGTCTCTCACACCCTCCAGGATGATCCTCCTGGCTCTTGTGGTATCCTTCTTCCAGTGGGCTAACCGTTGCGCGTCTGATACTATTGGTTTTGGAATGTCAGTTTTGGTGTAATCGAACACTCCATTATCATCAAGTACTGATTCCATCCTGTCCTTCCAGGCTATGAAATTCTAGGTTCCCTCAAGGGAACACTCCAATCTCAATCTGTTGAAAGAAAGTTTCCACGAGGAAGAAAAACTGGTTCATTTAATCTGCAAATCGAAATCTCTGAAGGAGAATATCTATTGATAAGTTTCTAGTGTTATTTCTGCTATGATACCATGTAGAAATTAACACAAATTTTCTACTACTGATGAAATTGGACTGAAATCAAGAGATTACAATTTTCCTCTACTATTCTACAAAATGGAAATCACAATTTAGAAACACATGCAATGAAATGAAATGAAACCATTAAAAACCACAAGAACACAATGATTTACAGGGGAATCTAACTGGGAAAAACCCCTCTGTAGCTTTGCATTAATTCAAATTAAAAGAAAAACAATTACAATGACTTGCTTCAACTCTAAAGCACACCCTGCACTGCAATCTTGTTCTTCTGCTTCTTGACTTGGTCTGGCTAACACTTAGCAAATTGAAGCCTCAACTAGCCTCCTATATCCTTGTGAAATCCTGGAAGAATTACCCCCTAAAAATATGAGCAATTCCATGTTTCCTTGCGCAATAAGTTGAGGAATTGATCACCTGCTCAGTGAAAAATCAATGTACACTGACTGAGTCACCAGTATACAAATATAAATAAAAACTTTCATTTTCCTCCATATCAACTAGGCAATTTGAATTCCATGCATGCCAATGTCTATTTTTCGTTGATTGACTAGTTAACTGAGAGATCACTAAGTTAATAATAGTTCTACTACTCAAATGACTCAACTATTTTCTTGAGCTCAGTTAGCTAAGCTAAATTGAAAATAACTAAACTAGATTGCTAAATTTTAGCAATCACTACATGCACAACTCTACGCCAAGCCTATAACTAAAATATACTGAGTAAATAAGTAGACAAAGCCATGTCACACAAGTTAACTACAATCCAATTCATACCGTTGATGTGGAAAATCAAATTACTCAATTTGACTAAGGCACAAAGCAATATTGAGCATTTTTCTTGTTACAATTTCAACAACAATGATACTCCAAAATCCCAAGCAAACCTCCAACGGACTTCAAAGAAAGCATTCCTTTGAGCAAGACATGAGAATATGCAATATTTGATAACACAAAGTTCTGTAAACACTCCCTTATTTATTTATATCATGAAGTGATTACATAACATATATAAATAGAGAAAATACTCTTTCTATTAAAATCCATCCACTTTAGATTCATACCAGACTCTAAGTTCTGATGCGCAGGCTTCTTAGACTTTTGACTCCTAAGACCCAAAAGATGAGGAAGAACTCATTCTCCCTTCCCTTTATAGTTGAGCTAGACTCATTGATAGGAATATAGTTACTATTCTTCTACAACATACAAAGTGGATGATTTTTGTATCAAAGCCCACGAGAAAAAATTTGGAGTACCAAATATCTTGACACTGTGGATGCTTTACATATCAAATCCCATGAGAAAGATTATGAAGTACAGAGTATCTTAGCATTGTTGATGATTTTTCGTAAAACCCAAGAGAATAAGATTTCATATATATTTTTATTCCTTACATAGTGGAGATTGTAGATCCGAAAAACCCATTGAAAAGCGATATGATTATGTTGTATTAATCATCAAACATTGTTAGCCCTAGATTTCCGGGTCCAGAGTCCCATGCTTTAATATAAATTCTTCGTACAATCATGAGTCGACCAAGGATGACTTGATGCTTTACTTTCATTCTGACAAGCCATTGGTCATGGCATGCAACATAGTTGTCCAAGATATGTTCATTTGTGCAAATTTCAGTGTCTCTGTATTCCCATAATCTACTACTAACATATTTTATTTGCACATTGTAAGGATCCAGGGCACTTAGGTTTATTCCAAAATGGCTCCACCATTGCTTTAACCATTCTGGTTTATGTCCCATACTATTTACATGCAAGGCTCCAAATTTTAACATGATATAGGATTCCTTTTGTTCATCATTATGACAGAGAAAGTTCCACCGTAACCTATTGTGAAAAGAAAAAAGACTAGGAAGGTATTCAAAAAATTGTTTGTAGAGAAGTGGACATTCCAAAAAAAATCCAATAAGTTATACAACAAGAAAGTACCACTCAAGACCAAAATAGTACAAAGGACCCATTATTTCTCTCCTACAGATATTCATCTACAAACTCATAAACAATAAGCATGGGAGAAAAATTTTTATTGGACCTGTGACTAAAAGGGTCACCTAGAAAATAAGTGCCTAATAGGAGATGAATCCAAACAAAACAAAGGCAAAAAGTCCCAAGAAAGAGACCAAGAAATTCAACAAGAAAAGGCTCAGAAAGCACAACAGACACAACCACATGCTTCATTGATTTGCAAGTGCAACATACACCAATCACCCCACCATAACACAAACCAATGCCCACATGCCCCATTTCCAGTCAAAGAAGAAGTTCATCTTCTAAAGCATGGATGTTGTGATGATAGTACTGAAACTTTTAGTTCCATTTCATAATTCTCATCTGATATAGAACAAGAAGTCTTATTTATTGAATGCGATTGTGAAGATTTTGATCTCTGTGAATGTAAAAATGGTGATACATATTTTGATTCTAACGAATCCGTAGATGAAGGAGAACCAGAGCTACCTAAAAAATAAAAAAATGTATGGCCCATGTAGATGATGACGAGGACACAAAGTTTCTTGTAGGTATCAAAGATTTGCTCGAAGGAGAAATGAAAGAGAATCTTATGGATACCTTTCTAAAAAAAATGTTGAAGTCTCTTCCAATCACTTCTTCTAGTTCTGGTAAATTAGATGGTAAGAAACCTTTGTTTGTAGATGCTTCTTTTGAGTGGAACACCAAATCTTTCATAAGGAAAAATAGGGCAAAAAAACCTAGGACACTTATTCTAAGTGATCTACGGAATGAAATTAAATTGTTAAAAAGAGAGATTGTTGATCTAAAGAAGAAGATTAGAGAAATTGAAAAAGGAAAGAAAAATGAAGAGGTGTTAATTGCCGAATGTTTTGAGACAAAACCTCTTTTCTCAACCAAGAATCCAAATTTTGAGATTTATGAGGCTAATGATTTATCAGGATTGAACTCTATGAGGACTTGTTATCAAACACCAAAAATTTCATGTTATAATATATCTTGTCATACAAGGACACACGTTTTTTCTTGAAACATTGATAGATAATGGTTCTGACATCAATGTTTTGAATAAAATGAAATACTTGCTAGGTATTGGCATAAATCAAACAGGAAGATTATAGGGATTGGAGATCACCAACTAAATATCTAGTATGAGGTTCCGAAAGTGGAATTATGTTTTAAATATTATTCCATAAATATGAAGTTTGCGGTCTCCAACATCCCCATTGACTGTGTATTGCGGACGCCATTCCTAGCAGCAGTAGAACCACATGGATCCACCAATTTAAAAATGGGAAAGAAAGATATTTCATAACAGTTCTTGCAAAGGATAACCAACCCCTCAAATTCACTCTTCCATTTGTCTCATTCCACATAGTATCTACAATGGTTCAGGTAGTGGAAGATCTGACAAAAGAAAAAAACAGGCTACAAGATGTAAAAAATGAGAGTGCTAACCTACAGGTTGAAGAAATATTAGCACAACAGGCTGTCAAAGCACAAATCCAAGTGCTCAAACAACATTTTGAAGCTGACGTATGTGCATAAGAATCGAATTCCTTCTGGCATTGAAAAAAATAGTATGTTGAATTGCCCTACAAAAATGAGTATATTGGGAAACCCTGCAAAAGTCGTCTAATTCCCATGAATGAAAAATATAGAAAGTTATGCCATAAATAAATCTAGAGCCTTCTAAGTAAGACACTCATTCGAGACTCTGACAGTTCTTGGAACTATTATGGCTTTTATGTTAATAAACATTCAGGACAGATTCAAGGGGTACCCTGCCTGGTCATAAACTATAAACCTCTCAATTTTGTTTTAGCTGATGATACCTACCCAATTCCACATAAAACATGTTTAATATCGAGGATAGTAGGTGCTAGAATTTTCTCTAAATTTGATATGAATTCAGGATTTCGGCAAGTTTCTATTAAAGAAGAAGAGATGTTTAAGATTGCCTTTAGTGTGCGTGCAGGACATAACGAATGGAATGTCATGCTTTTTGATATTAAGAATGATCCCTCTAAATTCCATAGAATAATGGACTGAGAATTTAAGCCTTATTTTGAATGGTTGTTAGTTTACGTTTATGATGTATTAATTTTCTCCAAGTCTGTAGAAGACCACTTCAAGTGTGTTCGGAAATTATTCTAGCTGGTTAAAGAAACATTATTGGTCCTCAGCAAAAAGAAGATTGAATTGTTTAGAAAAAACATCAAATTATTGGGGCATAGCATCTCCAATGGGAAAATTACCCTAAAACAACATGTTGTTGCTTTCAAAGATAAATTGCCAAACATAATTACAGGAAAAACGCAATTACAAAGATTTTTTGGATGCCTAAATTATGTCTGTAATTTCTACAAACATTGTGCTCAAGATTGCGGGATTTTGAATGACAATTTAAAAAAGGAACGTCTTCCTTGGATGAATGAACACACACAAGTATTCAGGAAGATTAAAGAAAAAGTTAGGCATCTGCCAACACTTTTTGTTGCAGATGAGTCTTTGCCCAAAACTGTAGAATCTAATACTAGTGAGCTTGGATGGGGTGGCGTACTTAAAAAAAAGAAAGGAAATCAAGAACAAGTCATCCAATTTGCTTCTGGGACATGGTTTGATGGTGAGGAAAAACTATTCTACTATTGAAAACGAAGTCAAAGTTGCCTGGAATGTTGTTGATAAGTTTGAAATTCATTTGATAAATAAAAGATTTGTGTTAAGAACAACTGTGAAGAAAGTCCTTAACAAAGAAATAAAATAGTTAGAGGAAGCAAAGTTTTCTAGATGGCAAGCCCTATTTTCCAATTTTGACTTTGATATCTAGCATATAAAAGATAGTGAAAATTTACGTTTTGTCTTTGAGTAACAATTACCATGTAGATTAAAAAAAATTCACGCCCACACTCTTTATTATTATTGTAAGATAGATTAAAAAACAACTTAATCTAAATAGTCATATATTGTTACTCCAAAAATTCTCAAATAATATTCTTAGAATTTCTTTAAGGAAGACATTTAAACAACATAAAGTATGATAATGATCTAAATGGAAAGTGACATCTACCCATGGTATTCATTCATCCATGGTATTTATCCACCCATGGTATTAATCCACCAATGGAATCTACCTCAGATCTTCATTTTTAATGGTTATGGGTCATCCACAAACCCATGCTTCATCGAAGTCCATTTGCTAGGCCGCACACTGTTAGTATCAAACTTGGTCACAAGCATTACAAGGTATCTCTATCCTTAGATCTTTGTTCATCATGGTTATGGGTTAACCACACAAAACCCTTCTCTTGAGTGGCTCTTCATATTCAAAAAAGGCTTCTTAGGAGAGAATTTCACGTAATGGGGAGCATTGCTTCTTAAGGAGGGAAGAATGATCTGAATTGAAAGTGGCATCTAGCCATGGTATTCATTCACCCATGCTATTTATCCACCCATGGTATTCATCCACCCATGGAATCTACCCATGGTATTGTAAGTGGCATCCACCCATCTTATTCATCCATCCATGGTATTTATTCACCCATGGTATTCATCCACCCATGGAATCTATCCATGGTATTGTAAGTGGCATCCACCCATGGTATTCATCCACCCATGGTGTTGTAAGTGGCATCTACCCATGATATTTATCCACCCATGGAATTTACCTGTGGTATTTTAACTAAAAAAGACTATAAATAATAAGTCACATTTTGTGAAAAGATGTATTGACCACCACAATGTAGCCTTTACAGTTATTATCTGTTTTAATAAAAAAACGTTCCTTTATGGTTTTTTTTATTGTGTGTTCTACTATTTTCCTCTGGCATTTCAATTTTTTTAGATCTTGGGGTCCTTCCCCCAAGATCCATATAAGATAAAATTAAGATCTTAGATGTATCTATGCTATTGAATCCACCCAAGTATTTGATATAAGATCTTAATAGGGAGAATATGAGGATTCCTAGGGAGTACAAGGAAAAAGGTGAAGATCTCCAAATAAGACATTGGCGAGTCCAATTACTCTAATTAGTAAATCCCTAAGAACTAAAACTGAGGCAACAATTTCTAGATGTTTCACTCATGGGATAGCAATTTCCCTCATATACTCCTGTGCCCAATCTCAAATCTCTTAGATATGATTTCTAGATTTTTACACTTGTATTTTTCACCCTAGGCCTTTAAAAAAACCTATTGATATTGTCAAAATCATGGGTCATATATGAGAAATTTCTTCAAAAAACACCATCTTTGTGCATGGTCATGTCTCTCCTAGAGAGAAGGGTAGTCATCCACATGTTTCTCATATTCAACTTGCAACCGAGCAATAATTACAATAAAAAATCCACATCCACCCTTGTAACCTTCTAGATTCAAAGAATTTCGAGGAGACTAGTAGGAGATGGCTTTGGCATCATGCATTGTTGGCCACGAAACTTGTGCATGATTTTTTTTTTCGCCTTGTTCCTATGCTTTGAACCGACCTCTTAGTTTGATCTATATTTCTAGAAAGAGAGGCCATATTGGGGCGTTTGAGCACTTAGAATAAATGATATGAGAACCATAGCTCACATACTATTTGAGAGAAACTAGAAAGAGTCATATTTCCATTGTGAGTGAATGGCGCGTTGGGCATGAACACTTGAGATAGAATCATCCTAGGTAAGATAGACCATATTATTCTTATTGTCATACAATTGATTGTCTCATTTATTCCTACTAAGTGAGAGGGGCTAAGGACGGAATCATAGAGCACAGAGATAGGAAATGCAACAAAGAAGACTTAAGGTATTTGTTGTATTCATTATATTAATATAATATAGATCTATGTTCTTTCCCCCCTCCATTGCTTGTGTTACTCATGTTTATGTAACATACCAAGAGGGGTGATATTGGGTACTTTGGTATGTATCCAAAGGGAATAATAATAGATAGGTAGATATGTATTGTTATGTACAGAGGCCATTTCTAATAAATAAGGAGCAAGTAGTAATGTAAATGAAATAAATGTAATAAGGTTTATTAGAAGCTTCCACCTACTAAAACGTTCCTAGGAGGTAAAGAACTATAAATAAGTAGAATCAGTGTAATGGATGTATAGTGAGATTATTATACTTGTAGTAAGTAAACATTGCTTGTGGAGTGTTTCGTTAAGGAATATTATATGGTGTTACCCTACCTCAAGGGTTTTCTTTACATATTGTATTCATTATTGTGTGTACATGATTTGATTGCTTTTTGATATTATATTTTAAATCTATCGAGTACATCAAATTTGGTATTAGAGCTCTTTATTGAGCCCAACATGGGGAGAATATTTTTCTGTTTTTGCAATTTTTTCAAGGAAAAAAATGAGTGTGGTAGACTTTGAAATTATTGATTAAACTTTCCAAAGATAATCTATAAAAACCAATTGGATATTTCATATCCTCTTGGAAAAAAAAATGATTGAAAAAAAAAACATCTACAACAAAGGCTAGGAAATGGATATATTGTTGATTTAAAATTAATTATTTTAGGGATTTTTTGGGGATGGCCACATTGTTAGGGTCCAACCCTAACCCCTTTATTTATGTAATACGCTAAAGGGGCCTATTCAGAGTCATAGTTAGTTAGTTGAGTCCATAAATATTGTAAGAGGTTATCCACATTAATAATAATTGTAAGTGGTTGACCTACATTATAGAAAAGGGACCACAATTAGTTATAAATGAGCCATAGTTAGTAAATAAAGTGGTTAACCTATAATATGCAAGGGACCATTAGTAGTTAGGTTTTTGGATGTCATAAATCTATAAATAGTCTTATATAACAAGGGAATAATCATCAAATATTATTGTAATCAAGCTCTTCTTTGTTGGAGGTTTCCCTCTCGAAGAGGCAAGTGAACATTGTATTCTTCTTTTGAATAATAAAATATCTTTGTAGTTTGTATCATTTCATGTGATATTTATGTGGTTTGGGTCATACTGTTTCATATTTCTGGTATTCTAATTTTATCGTAGGTCAAGTGCATAACAAGTGGTATCAAAGCACTTTCCAGGGCTAGTTGTACCTCCAATTCTCGCAGAATTGTTTTTTAGGCTAGAGTCGTGTTCCAGAGTCCTTAAACCACGGGATTTGTCATCGAGCGCATAAACCTACAGATTTGGGGAGGCATGCATGCAAGAACCACAAGAGGTGGACACCCTTATTGGACTTCCTTATAGCCCTTGTGGGTACCCTTTCAAGTAGTAGCACATTAGATAGAACTGCACACAGACTGCACTTCCACATCCCCTTGGGTATATCGGAAGCCCCTCCAAGGTAACCTGAAACCTAACATGAGATAAGCTATCGTCCATCTTGCTGCTATAGTACACTGAGAACAACACTCAAGGAGATTACTTGCACGCACAATAGGGTAGTTAGGTAGTATGACTAAGGGTACAGTTGATCCTCCTTAGTTAGCACCATAAAATATTGGGTCACATACTATTGTTGGACGCCTGTATATATTGCAATCTGTAGCAACTGACACTCCTTTGAGACCATAGTTCCCTTAGATATTTAAAGATTGACCCCTACCTTTTCGTCCAGATTGGATCCAATAGTTGGGTTTTGACTGTCGTTGTCCAAATCAGATCCAACAGTTGGGGTTATGTCGCCATCATACATATCAGGTTCAATAATTGGGGTTTTAATACCGCAGATCATACACTTTGTGCAGTAAGGGTTTTTGTCGCCATAGTCTAGATCAGGTTGTCGCATCATATTCTGCAGTATCAAAACCTTGGGGTTTCTGTTACTATAGTATAGGCCTTATTTTTGTAGGATATTTGGTAGTATTAAGCATTCTAGAATTCAACCACTGCAATATTGATCAGTTGGGATTAAAACTCCTTTTAGAGTAAAAAAAATGGGATGGATCATCTCGGGATGCTTGCAAGAGACCTAGCCTATAAGATTCATGATGATTAGCTGATCGCACTGGTACCATTCACCAATAAGCCCCCAATTTTCATGCGGCTCCAATTTTTTTCCCAACGCAGCTTCAAGTGACCCACATCACTAGACTCCTAAGCTTTCTCTCTCTCCAACCATAGTACTCTTAAGTAAGCTCAAAATTTAAATAGGGCCAATGTATGTATGGTACCAGGTTTCAAGTTATGGTTGCTGAGAAGGTAGTAGAGAGAGTCAAATCTCTCGAGAAAAGATGATAACTTCTAGGCATCCATCGAAAAAATCATAGAAATATTGACTTCCCTGCAAATTTCTTGTGAACCCATAAGGGAAGAACGTAGTGTTGATGTACACGTAGAAGGAGAATCTAGCCATCACATTCATTTTCATGGAGGTCACCAATATTCGAACCACTTGACACCCAAACTGGACATGTACAAATTTGATGGCTCTAACCTGATGGTATGGGCGAAACAAATGGAACAATATTTCTACCTTAACAATATCTGGAAAGATGAAACTAATTACTACATGTGGGATCTCTTTACTTGGACCAAGAGTGATTTCAATGGTGGCAGTGGGATAAAAAATGCTATCCATGGAGGCCAACTTGGAACATGTTCTCCAAAGCCATTTGTGACTGCTTTGATCGGGAATCTTACTTTTTGGGTCATCTCACTAAGCTTAGGAAAACATGTAAAGTACAAGACTACATTGTAGCCTTTGAATAATTGGCTATCCAGACTGAATGAATAGGAAATTCCTTTTACTTGGAATGTTTCATTAGTGGATTAAAGGAAGCCATCCAATCCCATGTCAAAATGCATCACCCAACTACTTGGTTGGAAGCATGCAACAAGGCCTTAGAGGCAGAAGTCGCTTTAAATGCCCAATCCAATTATCCAAATTTTATCGCATGGGCATGTCCCACCCCAATACGAGCCCCACCCAAACACTTAAGATTCAAAAAGCATCGCTGACATAAATGGTCGAAATAAGGAAACAAGGACTCTATTTCTATGGTCTAATTGAGGTCAGATAGAATAAATGAATCATAAAAAAAATAAAAATAAAAAATTCTCGGCTGTCCGACCTCTCGACTGTACGATCAACTCATAAAAAAAAACCGTGACAATCCCGACATTAATCTTGTTATTTTTGTGATTTCAGAGTCAGTTACTAAAAGTCTAGTCTCCTTTATTTGTTTGTTATATATATTTTTTTTCTTTTGTGCATCAAAAAATGTATAAAAGAAAAGGTTTAAACAATTTTTTTTTTGAAATTAATTTGGAAGTCAGATCCATAAACATTTTGTAGAAAGAAATAAAACCTTTTGACTACCCGACCTTCCTACCATTTGACTAGCAACACAGAGTGACTATGCTTTTTTATTATTATAAATAATTGGCTTGACCTCTCGACTTCAACCTTCTCCACTGTCAAACTAACTGACCTCCTAACTTCAATAATGCTCGACGGTGAAACTACCCGACCTAATGAAACCACCAAAATATGGTATAGTTGGGATCACAATAGAATAAATGAATCATAAAACACACCCGACTGTATGACCTCCCTATTGGATGATCGACCCAATTAAAAAGAAAAAAAATCCCCTCTTGTACTTTTCATACTTTGAGAACTAGTTACTTAAAGTCTAGTCTCCTTTATTTGTTTGTTTTGTAATTTTTTGATATCAAACATATAATTTAAGAATTTGCAAAATAAATTTCCTTCCTGCTAACAACTTTACAAGAAGTGTTTTTTGTTTTTTCCATCACAAAATGAATAAAAACAAAAGCCTTAATTTTTTTTTTCCTTTTTTGAAAATTAAGTCGAAAATTAGATCCAGAAACATTTTATAAAAAAGAAATATAATCTTCTGACTACCCGACCTTTCGACAACCCAACTTGCAACACTAAGTGACTATGATTTTTTTTATAAATAATTGGTTCGACCTCTCGTCCTCAGCATTGCCCGACTATCAAACTACCCAACCTTCAGACCTCAACATTGCTCAGCTATCAAACTACCAAACCTCTCGACATCAACATTATTCGACTGTCAAACTACCCAGCCTAATGAAACTACTCAACTATGGTATAATTGGGGTCACGATAGAATAAATGTCATAAAACAAAAAGCACTCAACTATCCTACCTCCCGACTGTACAAGGTATAATCGGGGTCACGATAGAATAAATGTCATAAAATAAAAAACACTCAACTATCCTACCTCCCAACTGTACAGTCGGTCCAATGTTATACTAAAAGAAAAGAACACTCACAGTCCAAACAATAATTTTGTACTTTTCATGCTTTGAGAATCACTTAATGAAAATATAGTCTTCTTTTTTTATTTGTTCTATAATTTTTTGATATGAAACATATAATTTAAAAATTCATGGAATAATTTTCATTCCCGTTATGAGGTTTACAAGAAGGCTTTATTTCTTTTGTGAATCACAAAATATATAAAAACAAAAGTCTTAATTTTTTTTTCCTTTTTCAAGAATTAAGTTGGAGATCAGATCTAGAAAGATTTTGTAAACTAAATGTAACCTCCTGACTACCCGACCTTCCGACCACGCGACTACCAACTTGCGGTGACTATAAATGCATACGTCCTGATTGCTCGAGCTTGGACTAAATGGCTTTCAGCACCACTTTTATTATGCTATTATGCAACTATTGCTCCATCTTGCCAACTCTATGTTACCCACCTCGTTGCTTGAACCCTAAAGATAATCCATGTCCGATGTCCAATCATACTACAAGAGGATCTCGCTGCCCCAATCACATCTTTTCCTATCCACAATCCCAACTGCAACAGAATAAGCCTTATCCAATTATTTCTATAAATTCAACATTTTACCCCTTTGCTCCACACTAAACATCCTTTCTTATTTTTCAATAATGGCTGCATCATGGCCCTTTGGCTCTGCACCATGAATAGTCTTTAGTCGACATTTCTTCATTGTCCTCAAAGACCATGTGTGCTGCTACATGAACTACCTCGAGCTAATCCTCTCAATTGCGGGCTGCTCTTAAGGATTAATTTTTGTTATAGATCTAAATGAACAACTCACCACTTTGTCGTAGTCATATTAAGACGTTCCATGCCATTAAACCTTTTTAGCTTGAGTGATAGCTACATTGAGGAATTACTATCTCGTGGTGCTTCTCTGCCTTTGGGTAGGGAATTCCTCGCATGGTGGCATAGGAAATCATGCAGTTCTTATCTGGAAAAAGTTTGATGCCACCTTACATCGGGCTTCCACCTCACCTGCCACACACCAACTATTCTAGAATGCTCACAAACTCTCTCAGCAATTCCTTGAGACTGCTCATGGATAACCATGGCATTTGGCTATTAACATGGGCTTGTGATCCTCATTACCAAGCTCCCTATGGCGGGAATGGAGGTTCATGCATAATAAAGGATAAAGCCTATAGAAGCACCACAACATGACATTATCAGCTCGAGTACATTCGTTTGATCTTTCATATATTGTTTTCCTGTTAGGACAATATTTTGTAAACAGATATATTAATGTACACATTGACCTTCACTGTCAAATAGAGCATCTCTATTATAGATTTGTACATTAATACAAACAGTCTCAGAACCCAGTTGTTCTAACTGATCTTGTTTTTCAATATGAATAGATCGTTGAGGTCCTTAACTTCATTTATTGAATTATTTATGATATCATTAAGCATTTAGGAAGAACTGTTATGGGACTCTTCTTTAGCCTGAACTTCAGACACTCTATAATTACTAATGTTTACTATATTAACTTATTTACTTTTTTCATAGAAGTATAAGACACATGTGCCAATGCATAATCATAACCACAATCAATATACAAATCAGGAAATATCGGTTCACAGTTGCATCACAAATGTATTCAAAACAAGACATATTGCACTTATTATTTATCAATATCTGTTACAACAACAATGCAACATAACACATTAATTGGAAATTGTAATCATACAATATTTATCTTTTTTGTCTGCAGTAAAATTGAATCTAGCCCTTTATCCACGTCCTCTCTTCCAAATGCCTCTCTTTCTTTTGGAGCAAGTTTCTTGTCCCTCCATTACTACTGCATCCTTGCTCTTGCAATTAGTCCATAAATTATGTTCCCTTTTGCTTGTTGTATTATTTCAAACAAGCATGGGCATGATTAGTTTCTTAAGACCATTTAATTTTACGAACCATCCCCTTTACTTCATGGACCACTAGGCCTTTAATGCTTATCGTCAAGTTCAAGTCTCTTTTTTGCACAACAAAATGTATCATACCCACCAAGAATTCTCCATTCCTAGCTCTACAATCCATGTCCTCAGAATCAATCACCTTTTTATTTTTTTATTCCAAATATTACAACATATGTACATTATTTTTACAATGCAAATCATACTAGAACCTTGGGTGAGACTGTGGCATAAACAATAAAACTTCTGAAAACTAATAACCAACAAATACCATTTTCTATTGTCTATTCTTGTTCGTCGATTTGATGCAAAGTGAGGCAAATGTCAAACTGCTCTAACTGTTTACTTATTTGTTTTAAGAAATAAATTATCTATCAAGCTAATAACTATAAATATCAGTACACAATTAAACCAAGAAAATAACGACATAAATACCATTTTTCAAAAAGATAGCTAAATTTAATTCTTGCATAAAAAACTTGTTTTTCCATTCCATGTAAATAAATACCAATAAAAATAGAATGAACTCAGAAAAAATGATATTATCAAAACGTCATGTTTTTCTTCAATTAAGAACAATTTATCAAATTACACTTAGAAATTAAGATTCAATACTTTGAAATTAGAAACTAAAATGGAATAGTTTGGAATTAGTTTCAAAATACTTGGCCTTATTTTATCTTTGTTTTTAGCAATTAGTTAGGCCTAAAATTTCCTTGTATATATGAACTTGAGCTATAAATTCATCTTCTTCTTCACACATAAAATTTTAACTAAATGAACTAAAAACTACATGCACATGAATCATGTATACAAATAAGTAATGACATGCCACCACGTGGTTTTTGTTATTTTTATAATTCCCATTTCACCATAATTACTTTCTTAATAATGACATACCCAAAAAAAACATACCATTAATAACTTCCTAATTTACTTGTACCAGGTGATTTTTTTCATATATTTTGTTGGTTTTAACAAGCAAACATGAATATATAAATTTTAACAATTTTAAATTAAATTTCACGGTAAATCAATCGAATCGGTAATCACTACTTCTCTTATATATTGTCCATAATTACTTTTGAAGTTTTAAGTTTTAATTTTGAATGAAGGAAAGTCATATGATGTAAATAATTAAGATTATTGTTGAAAGGTTAAATAACCTTCGTCTATCTCCTTCAAAAGTAATAGGTCAAGTCTTTTTTCTTGTTGTGGTTTGTTCAAATTTTTTTATTTTTTTAGGTTCTATTTGTCCAAAATTTTATTAGATAGTGAAAAAATGGTAGTTTAAGCCATAGAGATTAATAGCTAGATTCATGTGTAAGCATTATATTACAAGAAATTTTTAGTAAAGGACATAAATAAAGAAAGATATAAATTGATGAAGGAACTTAATTGACATTTAAAACATGTTTAACTAATGATAAAAATTTAGAAACAATTATTTCATAGTTAGAATGTGACATGATTTTTATAGCCTCATATATATTCAAACTTGACACTTGGTAATATATATATATATATATTTTAATAAAACGGGTAGTTTTTTTCATTGGTAAAACTGGAAATGGGCTAGGTCCCATACATAGATAAAGCTCTCAATATTGTTCAACATTTTAACTAGAAGAGGGACCCTATTGCTACTTGTGTTATTTACATACAAACTTTTTACATAGTTTATACTATAGACCTTCCAAAAGACTCCACCATACTTTATTGTTCGACAAAACATATATGTAAACTAGAAAATAGAGGCAATACATACTATAGACCTTCCGTAAGACTCCACCATACTTTATTGTTCAACAAAACATATATGTAAACTAGAAAATAGAGCTGATACCCACTACTTCTAGGGTCGACTTATCCCAGAGCCTCGTCAGAAGGCGTGACTAGTTCTTCGACGCCGCTAGCCCTAAGGTCAAGGTCCTAAATTGCAGTGCCTGTGACACCTTTAGCATGAGGGACAAAGCCATCCAGGAATCCAAAGACTTCTTTCAACACACCCACAATGGTTGTCTCGACTTTAACTTCAATGTTTTCAACCTTATGGTCTAGACTCATGACTTCTGTGTTTAGAGTTTCCATGTTTTCCTGAAGAAATTCCAGTCCTTAGCAAGACCCTATAATTGGGCATACAAGGTCGTCATGTTTTCATTGATTTATTTCACTATTTCCTTGATTACTTGCTTGCAGGAGCTATCAACAATGTCCGCTATGTTTCCACTACGCCCAAACCCTGCTACGCCACCACATCCATTGCTTGCTGAGGCCATTTTCTTGGAAATTGTCCCTTGTATTGACAATATCCTATGGTTTATCAGCCACAACCAACTGCTATAAATAATATCTTGGTTCATCCCGATATTCATTCCTATATTTTCCTCCATAAATGAGCATCAAATGTGCATCATGGTGAAACAACTACCATCCATCTCCACCACTGTCGAAACCATCCTGGAGCAAATAACGATGGTACCTACCCAACCCACAAATGGACCTATATTAAATATCTAGGTAAATGACTAAGGACTGAAAGCCCACCTGTCACGATTCATGGGCTCTGAACTCCCACGATCACACCTGTGTAGTAACTTCCTACCTACCACCCCTTCTCCAAACGCCTGCAAAAAGCCATTGGAATGTTGTCCATATTAACTGCCTGATTATGGTTCTGTAGACTTGTACTTCTGTTGTACTGCATCGGTCTTATATTTTTATACCATATCATGGGATATGATATATTTCAACTGTGTTGTTAATACGTAAAGAGCCTTGCTCTAATACCGCCTCAACGTTGGTTTGCGTGTTTGCCGCTTGGTTATTGGCACACAACATGCAGACCATTTTAAAAATTTCAATCTTTTTTAATAGATACATTATCCTTATAATTATTGTGGAGGGTTTTGATTCGAAGAGCTTCTCATGTTTGGTGAGACTTAAACATTTTTGGATTATCACCATAGAATCACCAACAATTATCAAGTTCTTGATACCCTTAGAGACGCTGATTTTCAATCCTTTCCAAAGAGAGAGAGCTTTTGCTTGATTGTTCGTGGAATTGCCGAGTCCCCATGCGAACTTTAATTCAATATTTTCTATGAGATTTATTGTCACCCCTCTCGCTCTAGCCTCCCCGGGGTTACCTTCTGAAGCTCTATGAAAAGAAAGACGGACTTGACCAATATTTATTTTCCATTCAACAAAATCCTCCCCATTCAGTCTGATACAGAAGGGAGGGACGACATGCATTTTTGAGTTTGGTGCTTGGGAATTGGAAGTGGAGATTATGAGCCACTCTTTTTCATTGTTAGTTAATTTGTTCAGGTCCAAAACATCAAATTCCCTAGATGATATAACCTTGAAGAGAAGCATCATACCTTTAATTGCTACAATTTCTAGATTACAATGCTTATCTTGAAAGATCGCTTGATTTTGACAGAGCCAAATCGACCAACAAAGGTATTTGGGAATCACCATCTAGCAACACCTTAAGACAGAATTCAGGGATTAGGGGAATTTGAGCTTCCAATGAATAAACATCTCGTTCTAATCGTCAGCTATGGGGGGAGAGAGAACCAGGGGCACTAAGGCGAATTTCAAGGTATCCACAGAAAAAAGGCATTGACAAAAAAAAATGCTCGATAGATTCCTCTGCTTTACCACATAACACATAGCGGGAGGGACCATGAATGTTCCTTTTCCTTAATTTTTCTACCACAAGGATTTTCTCGTGCACCATTTCCCAACAAAACATATTGATCTTAGGGAGCCCATCACTGTTCCAAATATTCCCCCAGATATTGGAGGGAGGGGGGGAGGAAGGATTCTTAATTAGAAGATCGTAACCATTTTTGACTGAATATTTTTTGGTCTTGCCTCCCATCCATACATGGCTGTCTAATTTCCTTGTAATGATAGGAGCAAACCATTTTAGACAATTGATCATGGAATGCCAATGCTTTAGAAGATGAGTGGGCAGGTCTAAAGACAACCACCCACACCAAAGTCCTTGATCGTCCCTACAGGATATCTCTACTAGATGAATATAACCATGCTCTTCCATCCATTTTGAAAAATCCACGAACCCAGGACAAAAGATGAAGTCGGATAGAGGAGAGTGATCTTTCCAAAGTTGAATGCGTTTCCCATTACATGGCTGCCAATCAAGATGTTCTAGCATGAGATATGATGAGGCTTTACATAGAATCTAAATTTTTGAGTCTTTGCCTTCCCATAATTCTCCTTTCGACCTAATAAGATGATTTTTATGGAAATATTTTCTTGTGAAGGCATTTTTCCACCACCCATTGGAATCCGAGAGGCGTCTCCAAACCAGTTTTTCCCCCAGAACTAGCTTCATAAGTTCAGGGTCCTTGATTACTAATTCGCCCAAGCTCTTTGGTTGTCTTACCAAATTCCAATTGACAAGGTGGAATTTTTGGTTTTTACTCTTGCCCCCCTGCCATAGAAACTTCCAAATTAGCCTGCTAATTTGTTGATTTGTATTTTTTGGCGCTAAAAGACTAGCTCCCAAGTATACCGGGAGAGAGGAGAGAACAAATTTTATGAGAATTACTCTCCCTTCCAAGTTGAGCCACCTTACTCCCAAGGAATGCACTCCTTTCATTATTTTCTAGATGATAATCTCTCAGTATTCCCAAACTACTTTCTTAAAGAAGATGGGAATCCTAAGATAGGAAAAGGAGATTCAATTAACATCCACTGGAAAACCTAGCAAGCGAGTGATTTCCTTGAAAGTCACCTTTGGACAATTCCAACCAATCAATTTAAATTTCAATTTATTTATCAATCCCCTATATAGGAGGAGATACCAATCAATAATAGTTTTGAATCTTAAGCCAATCAATATGGAGACACCTCCAAGCAAGAGGGTGTCATCAGCAACTGAGAGTGATTTATTTCCCGCACATTCGTTACAATGCTTAGGCCAGGGAGAGATTGACCAAGCTCTCAGACTCGAGGTTACGATTCAGTGCTTCAACCATGATTATATATAAAAGAGGTGACATAGGACAGCTTGTCGAAGGCCTCTAGAGGCAAAAAAGAAGGGTGTCGAGTGTCCATTAATCAAGGGAGCGATCCAAGGAGAACCAATACAAGCATTAATCCATAAAATGAATTCATTTTTAAAGCCTAATTTTTCCATGACAAGAAAAAGAGAGTGATTTACCCAATCAAACACATTTTCCATATCCAATTTGATAACCATTCAAGCTTCTCCCACCTCTTTGCTAGAATGAATTTCCTCATGAACTATAATGATGTTATCAAGAATATTCCAATGCTACATGAAGCCACCTTGATTCCAGAGATAAAGGAAGGAAGCAGAGGCTTAATCCTATTGGCGATGATTTTCGACAAGATAGGAAGAGTTGCATGATGAGATAGGCTGAAATATTGAAAAGGAAGTGGGGTTGGCTTCTTTTAGAATCAAGGCAAGGAAGGATGAATTAGTGTTGCCACCGATCTTCTCTTTGAATTTGCTATGGTTCAACTTTCTGATAAGATCATTTTTGTTGGTGTTCCAGAATAATCAATAAAAATAGATAGAGAAGCCATCTGGACTTGGTGCCTTCTCTGGTTCCAAGGACTAAATTGCACTTCAAACTTCTTTTTCCATTATTTCGCCTATAAGAGCCTGATTGGCATATGAGGAGATGACTTGTGGCATTTCCCGTATAAAATTGTTGGCACTGTCTAAAGGAATATGATCTTTATGGAGTAGATATTTGAAAAAATTAAAGGCTTAAATTTTTATTTTTGTAAAGGTGTTGACCTTTCGCCTTCCTCCAGGCTTAATCTCCCATATTCTGTTATGATTCTCCCGAGCCATGGTCTGTTTGTGAACGAAGGAAGTGTTGGAGTCCACCGCTTTTAACCAAAGACTACAAGATTTTAGCCTCCACAGATTTTATTCTTGCTGACTTAGATTAAAGATCTATGTGGAGAGGTCCTTTTCCTTTTGGATGCATTTTTCTTCTATATTTTCTTCCTCGATTATCTTATAGTGCTTTTCTAGTTCTTTAACTTTGTCTCTCCTTTTTTTTCTTATGGGTTGGTAATTCTCTTTCAACCACTTCCTCAATTCTTTTTTGATATTCTTGAGCTTAGATTCCCAGACATAACTGGGGGAGCCCTGAACTAGGTAAAGCTAAGTCTGCTTTACCAGTTCCCCAACCTCTTTAGAGAGGTACTAGTCTTCATTGAATTTGAAAGGCAACGGTCCAATATTTTTTAGATAGGAGGAATGACCTATTATAGAGTCCAATATTTTTAGTCTTCATTGAATTTGAAAAGCAGCGGTCCAATATTTTCAGTCTTTTCCATGGTAATCATGATGAGTCGATGATACGAGTCTCCTTGTGCTTCAATAGTGAAAGAGTAATCTAGGCGTTTGAGGAGACAACTGCTATGCAACAGGAAACGATCCAGGCATGATGCAATAAAATGAACACCAGACCATATGTTGGACCATGTATATTTCTTAGAATTGGGCTTGATATCTATCAAATCCCATCACTCCATTGTTTCCTCCATTCTATCTCTGAATGGATCCCTTGTCAAAGCCCCTGCTCTATTCTTTGCCATATTTAATACTGTGTTGAAATCACCTATTAGAATGATGGTTTCTCTCATTTAGAGCTTCTAATGAGTCCCATAATTTGACGTTTTCACTGTATATAACTAGACCATAGATATTTATGAAGGGGATTCTTTCCCCTGAATCTCTTTCCTCCAGGAGAGCCATCACCTAGGATTTCGTCTTTATTGCTTCAACTAAGGTGAAATTCTTTTTTGACCAAAAGATGTCGAGCCCTCAAGAGGCTTCCTTTGAAGACTGGATAGGCCTAGAGCAATCTTTCCAGAAATTTCCAACTGCTCTTAGAACCTCCGCTTCCTCTAACTTTCTTTCTTGAATAAACACCACCATTGGAGATTCTTGTTTGATTATGTCTCTTACTGCTAGGATTTTAGCAAAGGTTTACTAGCCCCATTATATTCCAGGATATTACTTTCATTAATTATGAATGGAGGGGGATAATCCACCATCCTTTCCTTATTTATTTATCATTCCCCCCCTGAGAATTTCTGAAATCATTGTTTGCTCCCCAAGTTTTTTTTTTAGAACTTCTCTTTCTCACTATTCCCTATTTTTTGGCCTTCCTTTTCTCTTTGAGGGGTTTGTTTCTTGCTGCTACATTCATCGACCTAGGATAAATTTTGAGTCATATTCCCAGTGGTAACTCTTTTTGTGTCCTTATGCAAACTGACATAGATGATACTCAGATGGTGAGGGGAAGGAACAATCTTCAGAGGGGTGGCTTCACAACCACCTTCCTTCGTATTACTCTCTGCTACTATTTCACCTTCTTCAACTACCAAAACCTCCTCCACGCTTGTCCTTTCGATTTGTTGGAGGGGATTTTCCAATTCATCATCACTTAAAAGTTTGAAGGGATTCTAGGAGGAAGCAACAATGACGTTGGCTACAAGTCCTCGAGGTTTTGGAATCATTCCTTTTCCTTTTGGAGCTCTTTTTTCTTTTTTCCATTTCTCCTCCTAAGCAGTGAGAGCCTCCAAACTTTTATCTTTCCAAGCTTTGGAGTAGTCCCAACTAGCAAAGTGGCCATAATCATGGCAATGTTTTCATTTGAAAGGAATTTGTTCATAGTCTATAATTTGTCTATGCTTCCATTCCCCCAGATTTAGATTGATTTTAGATGACAAACCATTTTGCAAATCTACTTCTACACATATTTTGGCACATGCGAATTGGGAGCCTTCGGGTTCAGACTTGTCCAAGAATTTCCCCACCCCATTTCCAATAGCTCTAAGATAGGCATTACTCCAACAGGAGATTGGTAGTCACATAAGCTTGACCCACACTGTAATAGCAGCAGGAATGTCCTTGTCTGGATTAAAGTCCAGAGTCCATTTATTCAATTACATTCCTCTGGAGCCAAACATGTATGGCTCATTTCAAAATACTACATCTCTATCCTCTTTTATTTCAAATAGAAAAATGAAGAGCCCATTACCCACCACTGAGAGAGAAATATCTTCCTTCACCATTGGCTTCCAATATTTCCCTATCCAAACATCCATTGACCTTGGAGAAGGTCACATACCCGTTAATTTACCTATCAGATCTCTCTCAAGATAAGCTAGGGAAGTTTGATGCACTCCATCCGACAAAGAAACATTCTTAATCTCTTCATTTCGCTTAACAAATTTAGATGCAACAACAAATGGCCACACACGCTTCGGGAGGGAAGCCACAAGGGATTGGAAGGTGACATCAACAAAGAAGTTAGGTAAGGGTGGAGGGGGGGCCATTGGACCAGTCGACAGAGGTAGCAACAAAGGGAAACTCAGAGCTTAGAGTTGCCATAGCTATCTGGATAGATTAAAGGTGAGCGAGCTTGTCCCAAGTAATGAGTAACACCCGTGACTAATCAATGACCTCACTCAGGTTCGAGCACAAGACCCGACCGTCTTTATGAGTCTGATTTTACCAACCAGCTGCCTCTGCTGACCTTAATTAATCTAATTTTTAGCAAACATCACACATATAATTAAAGGACAATTTAATGTATAGTACTATAAATATATGTGATTTGGTTAAACCTTCTTTAATTTTAAAAATGAGTCTCTAAATATGTTGTTGTAACTTCATCATCTATTCCACTTTACACCATTCTTTGAACATAGATTAGCCATTGTTAAAGAAGTTGCAAAATCAATGTTCCAAGAACAATTTAACATGCATTGTATATATACTTTTCTAAAAACCTTAAAGAATGGAATGGATCTAAATTTAGTAAATAAGATCTCAACAATTATATTTAAAAAAAAAAATTGCTATCACATATAATCAAACACATGGCATATTATCTTATCCTTCACTAGCATTAAAATACCATAATGTGATACATTACAATGCCATGACATGAATAAATTGAATATAAATAATAAAAGTTCATTAATTCTAAAAGTTAAAATAAATTATAAAATTTGTAATTTGTAATAACCATATATTATAAATTCACTATATATTTTTGCAGGTTGCGGTAATTATATACAAACCCTATCTAAAATAAGCATAAAACAAGTGTAATATGCATCATCACTCCTTAGTACCTTCACTAAAAAATGAGTACATGACATGCCCCACACACTCAGTAGTGAGCACCATTCAAGAGATGCCAATATTAGTGGAACCCTTAAAGTTATTTCCATTACATTGTTTTTATGTAACCATTTGATTATTACTTCTAAACTTCTACAATTAAACAATAGTATTTGTTGGGTGGGGTGCATACTGTGCACAACTTTGAATATTTTATTCCCTCTATTCTTGATTAATAACTTATGAAGAATTTTTTGAAATTATGCACCCTAACCTTCTTCATGCTTAAGCAATTGTTTAAGCTTTTATTTAAAATCTATTTGCAAAAATTCTACCTTGGCTTTTAAAAAACCACAATATACTTTTCAATAAAACATTAGAAATGTTAATGCTATAATTAGTATTTAATAGGCTAATTTTCATGTTGAACCATTTTTTACATCCTTACATAAAACTTCTCCCGTAAATAATAATTTGGTTTTATCATGAAGAAACCCTTATACTTTCCATAAAATATTATAAAATTAATACAATAGGATGAACATTTATTACATCAAATTTTATGCTAAGTCATTTGCTATATATTTATGTAAAACTTCTTTCATAAATTAGAATATGATATGTAGTATTTACCATGCTATATATTTATGTAAAACTTCTTTCATAAATTAGAATATGATATGTAGTATTTACCATTGTTTCATATTATATGTAATTTAATTTTACTTTCTAATTATTTTTTTTTGCTTTTTTTTGTTTCAAAAATATTAAATCACATTTTTATATTTATTTGTGTTAGGTATTGTGAGACTTAAGATCACTAGCATAACTTGAGCAACTAGGATTGAGGGGCTTCTAAGCCTTCAAAATCACCTGAAACCACCAATGGTTGGGCCACCTCAAGTCTTACCCTATAATTATTCTTACAAAGATTATTCTACTATCAATTACTTTTTTGCATAAGAGGCAGGTGCTAAGAAACAATGCTACATATTACTCTTACTCTTGTTTATTTTTATTTTTATTTATTTTTATTTACATCCTGGTAAATTGTAATATTATTTTTAAGTTCATCATTAAATTCAAATATATTATAATAAAAAAGTAAGTATTATATATATATATAATATATATATATATATATATATATATATATATAAATTTATCTTATTTTCTAAGAATTATTGTTTATAAAAAAATTATGTTAAAAAGTTATGTTATTGTTCTTGTGTCAGACACAGAATATTGTATTTAGTTTTAGTCAAATCCATATTAGTTTGGTTTCTACCAAAAAAAAATCCAAAATTTTCATAGTTCAACTTTTCACAATGAAAATGAAATTTAATATTATTTGACAATATTTTAATTTATTTTTCCTGCAATCTAATTGGTTGTTGGTCATTTTATTAAAATTAATGAGCTAGATTACACATGTTTCATCATATCTTTATCTTCAGTGATAGTTTTGGTCACTGACCTGTCATAATATTATAAATTTACACGATTTTTAATCGCAATGTCTTTACACAGTAACAATTAGTGATGTAAAATGCTGTTTGAATGTTAATGGAGATAAGTGTGTCTGAATGAGCAGGTAATATTTATCTGACAACTTATTAGGCTAAGAAATCTATATCACATGCCAACGAAAATTTCATACTCATTTCTGTCACCATCAAATACTGTTAGAGAAGAAATGATATATCATAAATTTTTGAAAACTTCCTCTGACAATAGGGTTAGAGAAGAAATGATATATCATAATTTTGGAAAACTTCTTCTGACACTACAGAGACTCTGCATTGTACCAACTAATAAATCTGATCGAGTTTTTTTTGGATGGGAGAAAACGGGGCGATGCATGCCGTTTATTGAACTCTAGTTGGAGTGAGTTCGAAGCTTTCTGTACATTCAAGAGTTGTGTATGCATTAAACTAGATGCTTCCCACGACTATCATTTTAAATTGATAATCGCATCACACATTTCATTTTTATAATTTTGGAAGGTTGATAATTTGATTTTTATATTATGGAAAATACTAAAAAAGAATTAAAATGTGCTTTTAAAAATATTTTTTTATTGTGAAAAATAAATATTATTGTGGTTACAAGTTAATCTCCAACAATTAGATAAATATTTGTAGAAAAATTCCAAAAATTACATTCTTTATATATTTTTTCAAATTTTTAAATTGAGAGATTCAAAATTTTATTAAATATTAAAACAACTAAATAATTTCATAAAAAAATTCTAATTATCTTTAACAAAATATATTATATCTTTTCTATATTAAAATATAATATTAATATATAAAATACAATAAATACTGTATTAAAATGTACATTTTGATTGGAGATAAAGAAAGACATGCTATGCCAATTATTTATTATAGTTTTATAGGCAGATCTAGCATCACATCTGAGTCAAGTACCAATAAAACAAAGGAGAACCACCATCATGATTCTATATCTTTTGATTCAATTCAATTTTCTATCATTTAGATCAAACTCATATTGATCTCATATTTTGTTTTTTGTATATGTCCAATGATATTAAATTCACTATGTCTATATAACACTTTTACTATACATAATATATGTGTTTTCTTTTCTACTAATTCCAAGAAATGGGGTGGCCTCACATTATGATCTCTTTATTTAAGACGTGAAAAAGAGAAAATAATAATAATATTATAAATAATAATAACAAAATTCTAAATTGATAATTTGAATTTAATATATTAATAATTTCATCAATATACAAAAAGTTTATTGTTATTCACATTTATTGCATATACATATAGAATAAATAATAATCATTAATTAATTAATTATATATATATATATATATATAAAATTTGGAGAAAAGTCGAACTTTTTATTAAGACAATAAAAGGTTACATTCGTAGATGTGTAAAGCATTGTTGAATTCATATGTCCTCAAAAGACACAAAGAGAAATTAAGCAATCTATGACAAAACCAAAAGGAATTGTAGTATTCAAGATAAACAAAAAAACAAAACCATGCCTATCCATAAACTAGAGAAAACAACCCACATATAGTCTAGTTCAAGTAAAAAATTTAAAAACTGTATCACAAATTTTGACACATAGCTATACTGTATGATAGTGACAATAAAAACTGTAAGCATAAAACTGATAAGATTGGAGATTTTATCAGAAAATTTGTGCTGAGACCGCCGCCTGTAAAGAGAAGCAAGAAGGTTTTCATATGATGGTAGGCGGTTGATCTGAATCCTGAATCCTCCCTTCTATGGTCTCTCTAATATTCCATCTACCAATATCTTGTTGAAGACCCTCTTTAGATAGGATATTTGCCTCTGAGTTCTGTTCCTTGTATATTGGGCAAACAAAGATGAAATAAAAAACCTGTTTTATATTTAAAATTTCTTTAATGAATGGAATCAATGTATGATTTTGATATCTCTGTACCGCATTAAACAAATTTATGACATTTAAAGAATCTCCAAAGACTTGCAATGTATCAATTCAAATTTCCCGAACCCAACCTAGTAATAATTTCAGTGAGAGGAGTTCTGCATAGTTGTTTGTTCCATTTCCAAGGCCTACTTATGCTTTTAAATTTCTGTGACTGTTGATATACAAAACCAGACCAAACCCACATCTATTCTGTGCATTGGAAGCTCCATCAAAGTATGCCCACGGGATTTGCGGGTTAATTTTTTTGTATTTGATGTTTCGAGGAGTTGGGGTCGATAAAGATATTGGAAGTAAAGAGAAAATTGCGGCAATTTCAATAGCAATGAGGGAGGGAGCCGAAGGAATGTCATGAAAAATGCCTTTGTTTCTTGCCGACCATATACCTCAGATGATTATTAGTGGTACACTCCTTAAATTATCTTCTAGCACTGAATTCCACCAATTTTTCCAAGCTTCTTCAATGTTTAAACCTCTCTAGTTTAGTCTGAGTCCCAAAAGCCTAAGAGATGCTTCCCATACTTTTAAGGTGAAAGGGAAATTTAAGAAAAGATGATTGATCATTTCTTTTAGGTTTTTTCATAACATACACCATCCAGGGCCATGTTTGTTCCCTTTTTGAAGGTTGCCCCATGTTGGAACCTTCTTTTCGGGGATACACCAGAAGAATAGTCTTGACTTTGCAGGGCATTTCAGTTTTCGTAGCAGTTTCCACCACCATGCCTACACCCCCTAGAATCCTCTGTACATTTGATAGATATATCCATATTTTGGAGTATAAAAACTAGAGGGCGCATGGATCCATATGAGTTTGATGGGACGATCCCTTATCTTGACATGATTAATTTGTAATTCTGTGGTATACTCTTTCTAGTCAGCTTCCCATAGAGGATCTAAATGAATATCTTTTGCTAATTTCCAACCTTGATGCCAAATTGAGGATCCCTTGATATCTGCTACTTGATTTTAAAATATAAATCCTTGAGCATTTAGGGTAGATGTTAATTCCCTTGGTGGCTCATATCCTTCATTGCATCCTACCCAAGGATCAATACCTATTCGGACTTTTCCCCCTTCCCTATGTGCCACGCTAGGACATCCTCAATAACCCTAAAATATTCCACTATGGCTTTCCAAATGAAAGATGCATTTGGAGTTTTTTTGTCTTTCCTTCACACCCATTCCTCAATGGGAAGAGGATCAATGTACTTTCTTTTGGCTATAGCAGTCCATAGATTATTCGAAGAGATTACATGCCCTGGTGATTTTGCTGCAAGAGATGTTGCAAATGTAGGAAGATCCTTTATACCCTATCCTCCCCAAGCCTTAGGGAGGTTTATCTTATCCCATGCCACCCATGGGAATACTGCTTCCTCCTTTTCTCCAACCCATAAAAATTGTCCACACAATTTCTTTATCTGGGTGAGAATTCCTTTGGGAATCTAGGTGAGGGCTATCTAGTAAACATGCATTGTTATTAGGACTGATTTTATTAGTACCATCCTTCCAAACCTAGAGATCCATATATAAATCTAGTGCTTAATGTGCTTTTTCAATATTGGTCAACAACCACATCTAGTCTTGTTTTTCTAAAGAAATCCAACTTGAGATGGAATCCCAAGTATTTGAAACTATCCTTCATTGTTTTTTCTTCAAAAGGAAGGAAATTATGAACCTTATTTATTTATACCAAAGAGAAACCTTCATGAAATAAATAATACTTTTGCTCATTTATACACATAACTGTAGCTTTAAGAAATAGGTTGAGGGATTATTTCAACTGCTAAATATCCCCTCTAGATCCATCACCGAAAAAGAGAATATCGTCGACAAACAAAAGGTGTGTTATGAAAATATTTGTGGCTACCTCAACCCCTTTTACATCTTCTCTACATTTTTCTATGAGAATCAACTGACTCAACCCTTCAACAACCAATATAAAAAGTAGAGGTGGCAAAGGGTACCCCTATCTAAGCCCTCTTTGGGCATGAAAAAAAGGGGATGTTGCTCCATTTATTAAGACTGCAAAACTCACATGTGTGATACAACCCATAACCCAATTGATAAAAGCAATATCAAAGCCCATATGAATGAGAAATAAGTGAAAATAGATCCAACTGATTCCGTCATATGCCTTTGATAAGTATATTTTTGCTATCATTCCTTTTCTTCTTCTCTTTTTAATGTTGTTTATAGATTCTTGAGCAATACCTATAACTTCATGAATTTGTCGACCATCTAAAAAGCCAAATTTTTCCTTGGATTTTTTTTTTGACAAAATAAGTTTTAGCTAGATTGTTATGATCTTGAATATTATCTTGTAGAGGAAATTGCAAAGAGAGAGTGGTCTAAATTCCTCAAAGGTTTTTGGATCATCATTTTTAGGAGTTAGGGCCAAGAATGTAGAGCTTAAGGGCTCATAAATTTGACCTTTGATCCTAGAGTCCTCCACCACCCAAGTAAGCTTATCGCATATTAGCTCAAAGAAATGTTGGAATAATTCAACTGTCCAGCCATCCGGTCCTAGGCTCTTGTCTTTCTACATTGATTTGAAGACTCCTTCTATTTCTCCTTTTGTGATTAAAGCCAAGAGCTGATCATTTTCTTCCTCCTCTACATATCTAGGAAATAATTGAGCAAATTGAATTACTTCTGCTATAGTTACTTGATCCGGGGCTCCAAAGAGTTCTTTGAAACGGTCTCTCCCCATTGATGCTAACTAATCAAAAATTGTATCTGTACTTCCATCTTATTTTTTCATTTCCCAAATAGTGTTTATATTCTTTATGCCACTTGCATAGTTTTGGAAAAAAATTGATTTTTCATCCCCAAAAGCTAGCCAAATGGCTCTACCTTTAAGTCTGCATTGTTCTTCTTTGTCTTTTAGGGTCTTCCTTTTTGAACTTTACGGTAGTTTTATCCTTTCCTTTGCTTCTTCTATCTCATATCTGTCACCCTTCGGGCTTTCCAATCTTTCTAGGGCTACTTCAATGTTTTCTAATTATGCCTCTTCCCTTATCCTTTTTTCTTTTTCCCAGAAAGTTTTAGCTTATTGCATTCTTTTGAGATTTTCCATAAAATGATGAGCTATGGAATAGCCCTCATCATGGGATGGAGGGATCTAGGTGGCCTTTACCAACTCATTAAGAATTTCATCTTGGAGTCGTGCTGAGTTGAATTTAAAAAGGGTTCCAGACTTCCTACTCGTCCCTTTCAGCTCCAAGAGAATATGGAAATGGTATGATTCTCCTCCCATCCCTACCCATTACCTAAAAAGGGAGATTCTACTAATTAAGTCTTCATTCATCAGAAAATGATCCAACCTGTTAGCCACCTTAGTCAATCCCAAGTGCCTGTTCCTCCAAGTTGGTCTGTTTTTGATCAATTTTATATCTATAAGCTTGTTGGCAATCAACTTGTTCACAAAGAATTCATCCAAAGGATCAACTTGAGCCTACAACCCCCAGGTCTCAGTCATGCCCAAAGAGAAGGTATAATCCCCTCCCACCACCAAATGAGGAGCGTTCATGAAGGATTTAGATATAAGGCAATTCCAAAAAGTGACCCTGTCATGATATGGTCCATAAATGTTGATGAGGGAGAGGTCCATGAAAAGCTCAGAGGAATATACCTCACCATCCAGAAACAGATCTAAACTCCAATATTTTAAGATCCTGAGGCTTCTGTCTTTGAATCTGAAAGCTAAACCCCCCTATATTCCCTTCGCATCAGAGGTCACAAAACACCAAATCGACATCATTTTATTGAGAGATGCCAACACAACTTCTCCATTAGCTAGGGTTACTTGAAGCATAATAACCTCAAGGCAAGAGGTCTTGATAAGGTATTTCACAGCTAGCTTCTTCCAGTTGCTATCAAACCCTCTGTAATTGAAGGATAAAATAATCATTTGTCACCCACCTCAGGGGTTTGTGCCACTCTAAGTGCCCCTTTCAGAGATAGTTGTTTCCCATATGATATATCCAATTTAGATTTAATTTGGGCCTTGGAGATATTAGTTTTCCTACCTCTAGTCTTCCCGGTTTCAGGAGGCTCTTATATTTCACCTAGACCCCTTATTGAGGGAATTGAAAGATCCTTATTGTCCTGTGGGTGCAGGTTGTAGTGAGAGGCCAAAGAGGATAAAAGGGGGAAGTTTTGAGCTCAGGATTCACCATTGAAGACATGAGAATATTGAGGGCAAGGATAGATGTAATGATACTATCTAAACCAAAAGAAAAATTGCAAACTAGAAACATATTTGATACCGATGGCCTCAAGGGACCAGGCCTTGGAAAAACATCAAGTAAAGAGTGAAATGTTAAGGGTAAAGAGGAGGGGGGAGGTGAAGTAGTACCCGCAGGTTGGGGAGGAGAATCAATTTCTTCATGATCTTCCCGAGCATCTAGATGTCGACCATTACCCTAATCTTCTTGGCATTCGAACAACTGACGAGGGACCTCTTCAACGTACATCGGGTCGTGGCCAATGTCCCACTGATCTCTTGCTTCCTGATTTTGATTTGCCTCTTCATCTTCAACACTTTCAGGCTTTTCAATTCTTGGGAATCCCCTTTATATTATTCTTCTATGAAAACCAAGAGGGCAGTATCATGCCAAATGACCATGTTTGTGACATCGGTGGAAACGGAAGGGAAATTCCTCATAATCAATTATCTGGGTGTACGAGTACCCTTATAGGTGCATATCATTTTTTTTCTTCTGCTAACCCCTCCCTTGGGTCTATCTTTACCAAGATTCAGGCCACTATCCTAATTTTGGTCTTCTTAAAAGACATGTTTGCTTCAAGAAAGAGACCAAATTTGTTCCCAATCGCCTTAAAAATAACTTCCATCTAGAGCTGAGGAAGCAGGGTTGGTAGTCAGACCCAGACTGGTACCTCAAGGTTTTCTCTTTTTACATCGAAGAGCGAAGTCCATTTCTTGAACATAATTAGTGAAGGCCCAAAACACTAATTATGCTCAAGAACCCATTCAATTGATTCTTGTTTCTTAAATCTAACCATAAACCACCCCCAACCTAAAATGATCACCTTTTACTCATTTTCCGGTGTCCCCCTCCAAGCCTTCGATATCCATTCAATAGTGTAGCTAGTTGAATAAAACCTTCCCTTTACTCTCGCAATAATGATACGTTCTAAATCTTCCATTGCTTTATCAATTTTGATGTCAACCCCAAGGACTAGATTAGGGTTTTCCGATGTTTTTCTTATGCATTTTACTTTCTTTCTCTCTGAGCCTGAGAAATGGGTATTTCCCTTCCCAAGGTCCTCTGACTAGTTTTGAAATCCACGTGAGGGATTATGGGCTTTGATGGTCCTTTATTGCTGACCTTCTATCGATATATTTTGTCCTGTAACATCCCCAATATCTATAGACTACCACTCGTTCTCTGTTCGAAACCTCGTAACCCCCACCAAGGCCCCCAAGTGGCCGACCTCCAGCCCTTCTCCATTCTCCTTACCCAAGATTTCTTGGATGGAATTTCATCCTTGTACCTCCTCTGCCACTTCAAAGAAACTTTTTTTTCTCCCACCTTCAACATCATACTACGAAACAAGATTTCTTTCCCTAAAAGGATTATTTGACTGACAATATGTTGGGGTTTGCTTATCACTGCCTCTCTCTGTTTCTGAGTGATTTTTATAGCATGAGAAGTGTCTACTATCTGGGCCGAACCCTTGTCCTTTGCATGAAACTTCTTGACCAATTTTGTTTTAAACCCTCATTCCCCATAGTCCACAACTCTTCACAATATCCTATAACCCTCCTGTAAAACCTACAATCTTAGGAAAGATTCATCGTTTCCCCTAGTGATTGATTTGTTGTTCTCACTGGTGATGTTTTTCCTTCTTCATGACCCTTTTTAGATTCCCAAATAGGTGATGTGGTGGATATGATATTACCTTCCTCCAAAAATCCTAAACCACCTTTAAATTTATGCTCCTACCTCGATAGACCCATTTTTCCATCTAAGGATCTAGCTGGGAGCCTTACCTTGTATAGATTCTTTTGAGTTGGGTCAAGGACCCAAACCAATAGGATGTCTTCTATCTCAAGCTTCAATTCGACATAATCTCTTCGACTGACCATTTTCCCCTTCATCATTGAATAAAAAATTACTTTGTCAGTTGCTCCTTTCTCTTGGTAACTTCCCCGTGTAGATGGATACAACCAAACTATGAAAACAATCAAAATGGTTTACCCTCCTTGCCGTTATGTGATAAAACCTCCAACAATGCACGTTGTGTGTGAGTCCTCAAAAACATCCATCTGTTGTCGAGTGTTTGCCAAATGTTGATAGGGATCTGACATCAAACACATCAAACCCTTGGAGCCTGATTCTTGAAACCATATAATCCATCACTCTTCTCAATAAAATATATATTTTATTATACATGTATATAAAAAATAAATATATAATAAATACACACACACACACAAACACATATATATTCTACTTCTATATAATCCTCTCAATATTTTTATCTTCTAATAATACAACTAATAAAATAACCATATATTTAGTCACTAACAAATCATGTATAAGTTATTTTAAAACACTATAATAAGGTATATAGATTAAAGACAGTATAAAGTATGAGACTCTTAGAATAAACATTTTAATGAAATAACTCTTTAACTTAATAATAAGAAGGGGTTATGGTGGATGAATTCATATTTCAACAAATGAAATTAAAAACAAAGTTGTTCGTAGTTGCAAACAATACATAATTACAATTAACAAAATATCTCAATTTACCAATCAATAAAACCTAAATTGAATGGATTCTAAACCTTAACACTAACTGGAATTCAATATTTTTACTTTAATTTGACTATATTTAAACTAAGGGGCAAGGACTAGCTACTTTGTAGCACTTGTTTAAAATTTTAATTTTAATAAGTAGGTATGATGATGCACATAAGCATCTTGCCCGCAAAAGGTGTATTCATTAATAAAGTTTCATCCAATTTGAAAATGAGTTGTAGGAAGTTGCATTGATGGCTCAATGGATTGTTGGTATTTGTATCTCTTTAATTGCGGGTCACAACTGTTGAAATATTTTTTCTAGCTGTTGATGAAGTGAATTTTTGAAATTATCATAGTAATTTCTCTGAAATTGACACTTGAAACCTCCTCCTTTGCTCATTAAATTCCCTTTGTTGAATATTCGTGGCGTCCTGGTGGAAAATGATGCCAAATTTACCATAGAATTCGGTGCATTCGAATTTTATATGATCTTTTCAAATTTGTCAAAATTCAAATTCTATATTTTAAATTTGGCGCAATGACTATGGTTATACATTTATTTATTAAACCAACATATAACCATCTTAACTATTTATCTATTAAGCATTGTGAGGGATCAAATTTCTCGAAGCACCAATTATTTCTCAAAGTACAAATTTATTTTGAGCATGAAACTCTAGGACATATCAATATCTCAGAGAGATATAATCCCTTTCAACACCTGATAAATCCAAGGTTAAAATGGATCCATGTTGATTATTTATAATATTATGCATATCTTATAAATTTCACATATCTATTTATCAAAATATTCTTATTTGTAATTCAATTAAAACTCTCATAATATATATAGCTACATAGATATGCACATGACATTTATCTTTAGCATTTTTTTTCAATGTAATATGCATAACATATATTATATATAGATAAATATTATTGCAAATATTAAGCATTTATATATTTATTAACTAAAATAAAAATCACATTCTCTATGCTCTACTCTACTTTGCTGCCCTGTAGTCTTGAACGAACTTGCTCCCGGTCAAATCTAATTGGTGCGACACCTCTCTTCTCCATCAACGCTTAGTGCCTGGTGAGGTCATATTCTTCTACACAGATCTCTTGATAAGCATTTCATTTGACCTCTCCTCTTTCACCTTCAATGTCTTTTATAGTAGCTGCAACTTAGAAGGGCTAGGTGGTCAACCATGACCAATTCGGCTTCCCAATCTCGATCGTATCAAGTGATTTCCACGTTCAACTCCCTGGTGACTGATGGGTTGAAGTTCCAAAAAGCTCCCCCTTCTTGCTTTGTTATGAAGCTAGATGAGATTATGAAAGTGGAGGTATCTGCTCCACATGACAGATCGCGTGCCCTCCAACTTGTAGAAAGGGGTCTAATGGGCCATTTATTGGTCTGTTTCCATCACCTAGATATTTCCGTCCATGGATTGAGAAAAACTAGAAATCCTTAATCAAAGTGGAGATCAATATATGATATTTAGAGTGGAATATACATTATTGGTGCCCAAGTGATTTATTTGGATCGATGGAACCCCAATTTCAATCCAGACCATGATGTCCCCTCTGTTGTTCCAGTGTGGTTAAGTTACCCATTCTTCCCCTCCATTGTTGGAATGATGCTAACTTCAAAAGTATTGGAAAAATTTGGGAAACTATGTCGAATGTGTGCAGCCTTACGATGGTCTCTTCTCTTGTGCTCAAAATTGCGTGGAAGTAGATCTGGATAAGGGGCTTCCTGCTGCAATCAACCTTAGTCTAGATAATTAGTCCCATAACCAAGAAGTCAATTATGTTCAAGCCCCCTTTAAGTGTAAATTTTGCCATGAATATGGTCACTTTGCTAGAAACTACCCTAAAAAGCAAGAAGAATAGGAAAAGAAAGGATATTCAGGAGAACAATGGAAATAAGAAAAGAAAAGGAGGGGATCTAATAGACAACAATTTCCCCTAATAAACAATAGGAACAATAAAATAAAAAAGGAACCAGATCCAAATCTCCCAAGAATAAATCCACTAGTAGCAGGGAAGGAATGAAAAAATATGCAAATAATGGCGGAAATGGGAACATATACAAAGTCCTCAATGACGAAGAAGAGGAAGGGGAAATCCATCAAGAATGCCCCCTTGAATTAGATCAATAAATAATCCAGCTGCTATCCATGAGCTTGTAGAGCTGATGATTGAGTCTAAACCCAAGGGAGAACAAGAAAAAAGTCAAGTTGAATCCTCTAAAGAAGAAGAAGAATTCCTCTTGCAAAGAGAAGGAAATGAATTGCCAACATTTGTAAGTTTAGCTTACGAGAAATATGAAGCAGAAAAGATAAAAGAGTTCCAATGTCAAATTCGTAAAACATACGGAAGATAAACAGAGAAGTTCAAATAGACAAAAATATAAAAAAGAGAAAGAACTAGGACATCAATCCACCCTTAAACATATCCAAATAGGGGAGGTGGGAAATAAGGGAAGCAAAAAAGGTTTTGGTGCTGCCCCACCTAAAGGGGAGACCCACACAAGAGTAAGTGATGATAGTTCTATCCTATGATTTCAAGGACTCAGGTCTGAAAAGAGAATGGTAGAACTAAAATATCTAATAAAAAAGAAAAACCCTCTGTGGCTCTACTTTGGGAAACCAAAATGGATGATCACAAGATCCTTGCATGAAACCATAAGTTATGGAATGGTAGTGGCATCACTTCAATCACTGTTAGAGGAGCCTTAGGTGTCTTTTGTACCCCACCCTATGGGATTCATGTCAATTTCAGCTCCTAAACTCACATAAATTGACACATTGGCTGGCTACTTCTTTCCTAAATTTCGACTCCAACTAGGTATGTGCTATCATCAATGTTTATTTCTAGTTCATTTTAGAGAAAAAAAGAATGTTGGGCCTCTCCCCAAGGCCTTTGAGAAACTAATTTTTTATCCTTTAGCATATTTGGAAGGGACTTCAACACCACCTTACATAGTTGGGAGAAAAAAAGGGGGCTCACCTATTAGAGACCCCTTCCAAGACTAGATAGAAGATTTTATTAACCACCTTCAATTAATAGAGATTAAGCCAACTGGCCTTAGGTATACTTGGAACAATAAAAGAGCTAGAGTAAGCCATATATCTACAAAACTAGACAATTTCCTAATTTTGGAAACCTTCTTGGCCTGCAATATCTCCTTCATATCTTTTATACTATCCTAGAACGATTCAAACCATCACCCTATCAAGCTGGACCTATCTCGTCCTCTTAAATTCAAACCCATCCTTTTTAGATTCAACCCATTATGTATTCAACACCGATATTTTCATGAGTTGTATCTTTGTTATGACATCCCTGGGTTGAAGGAAGTCTGATCTAGATTTGGGAAAAAAATATCAAAAGGATTAAATCAAGTATCAATCTTCAACATTAGCCTCCCAATTTGGTAAACAAGCATCTATTCAAGATCTAGAGCAAATATTGCATGAGTTCATTCTGCCAAGGAATATAAACCAATCAACATTGAAATGTTGACTCAGGATAAAGAAATGTTTGAAAATTAGCATTCCTTGTTAGAATAAGAAGAGTATTAGAGACTAAAATCATGAAGCGTATGGCTTTACGTTGGCGACAAAAACACTAAATTTTTTCATAAGCAGGATAAGAATTAGGGACGAAAAAAATAGAATTCATCAAATTACGATGAATGGGATTAAGGTGGATGACTTCCAACAAATCAAAATGGAACCCTCAACATATTTGAACAACCTTTATAGCCAGAATGATCCCTCGTCATAGGAGGCTGGGGCTTATATGTTAGCTCAAATCCCATAATTGATGCCAAAAGAAATAAACTGCAAACTCATTGTTTTACCTACTGCAGAGGAAATAAGTAAAGTAGTCTTCTTATTCCACCTAGAAAAATCCCCCAAGATAGATGGTTTCACAACTCAATTCTATCAATAATTTTGGGATCATCATCAAATGAGATCTCTATAGAATGGTTGGATACTTCCTGAAGTAACATTGCATTGGAAGTGGCATTAATTCATATTTATTGGCTTTAATCCCAAGGGAATCCAACCCCTCCTCTTTAAATAGGTTCAAACCTATTTCTCTATGAAATGTCTCCCATGAAATCATCTCAAAATTGTTAGTCAAAAGGCTTAAGAAACTTCTCCCTACAATTACCTCAGAATACCAAGGAGGTTTTATGCTAGGGAGACAAATAATTGATAACATCATTCTAGTTCAAGAGACAATAGACTCCAGTTGAACAAGGGGGACAAAGGAATGATTATTAAACTTGATATGGCCAAAGCCTTCGACAGAGTTAGGCATAAATTCCTCTACAAAGTTATGGAAAAAATGGGGTTTGATAAGAAGTTCATAAATTGTATCAACCTTTGCATTGGCTCTCCATGGATAGCCCCTCTAGTGAATGGTAGAGTATCTAGATTCTTGAAAGCTTCACAGGGACTCTAATAAGGGTGCATGTTATCCCCATTTTTATACATTCTCATTGTAGATACCATGAGTTGGCAGCTAGAATTAGAGCGTAGAAACGGTCGTCTCCCTCGCCCCCAATATGCTCATAATATCAAAAGTGCCAATCGTTGTTAGTTCACTGATGATACAATTATTCTCAAAGGAGCCTCCTTGGTCACAATAAACTTGGGAGGTCTAGCTAATTTATATTTACAACCAAACAAAATTAGATTGTTCAAGTATTTGGATCTAGCATTGTGGAAAGCTAGAAAGACTTTAGATACCTGGGTATTCCTATATGTCTCAAATATCACCCCCCCTGGAAAAGTGTATTATCAAAAGTAAAAGGAAAAATTGAAACTTGGGGGGCTAGGTGGCTAAACATGGAAGGACATATTGTCCTCATAAAGGATGCCTTGTCTACAATCCCCCTATACCGATTCTCTACCCTTTTAGCTCCCCAATATATCCTCCATCATCTGGGGAAAGATCTCATGAAGTTTTTTCGGGAGGGTTGTAAATATTCTACCAAGAAATTTCATTTGATTAACTGGGAAACAATGAAAGCCCCAAATTACATGGAGGACTGGGTATACATAATCCCACTTTGATGAATCAGGCCATGGGTGCTAAATTGGCATGGAAAATCAAATCTAAACCAAAAAATTAGTGGGTTGAAGTTCTTAATGAAAAATACTCTTAGTAGGGCAATGGTAGAAGGATTGATCCAATCCAATTTACGCATCACAAATCCTATATTTGGAGGCTTATATCAGTTACGGCTAATATAATAAAAAAATATCAACTAGATGCCACGAAATGGATTTAAAGTTCACTTTTGGATAGACTCTATAATGAACCACTCACCTCTCCAATATTTAGAAGCCCTGCGCCCCCTTCAAATATTTTAAAGCAGTTAATGGATTAATATGCTGCCTCAAATCTCTCTATGGGATGACTCAAGACAATGGATAGGCTGGAAATTTGATGGAATTCCTAATAACTTTTTTCCCTTATAGAAATCCTTAAAGAAAACATGATGGGTTTTTCCCCTTGGAACCAATAGGCCAAAGACTAGTTAGGTTGGAAGTCTCATATATATACGACCAAGGATGGATATGAAGAGGTATTATTCTCTATGCAAGTGCCAACGAAGTCCTCTCTTTGGAAGAAACTTTGGCATAATATTGTTGTTTCCAAAGTTAACACCTTCTTCTAGCTTCTCACCCACAAAAAGATATTGACCTCTAAAAATATTCGGAAAAGGGGAGTTCAAGGTCCTTTGCACTTCCCTTTATGCTAACAACAAGAAGAAACAATTATCCATATTTTCCTTTCATGTCCTTACACTAGGCAGGTCTGGTATTTAGCCCTTGGTCCTTTGTTGACTCGCTTGAAATGGCCTCATTGATCTCCCTACCCTTATTTATTCCTAGCACAAACACTATTTGGGCTCATTTTCGGGGAAGTCAAATTTCAAATGGCTTTCGCTCTCGCTTCCAAAACATATTTGCTAGTAGATTTGGCTATATTCTAGGAACAACTCCATCGTTAAAATTATGGGCATTCCTTGAAAGATAATGACTTTGAAGGTTCTTTCTCTCTGAGTTGAATTTAACAAATCAAAGCTAAATGATCAAGTCCCCCCCCTCCCCACCTTAGATTTGTATGAGAAACAATGAATGGCCTTATTTATAAACCCTCTGGAACCTCTCCCCTCTACTCCTCTCAAACATCGTCCATCAAAAAAGGCCTGGAAGATCCGTCTCTCTAATGGTGAACTATAAGATTGGAAAAAGATGAAGAGAAATTGGATTCTCTTTTTAATGGAGCTTCCAAAAATAATGTAGGGGTGGTAGGAGGGGGATGAGTTATCCTTAATCCTGATGGAAAACAAGTAATTAAGTATTCCTAGGGGCTAGGTCAAAGGCCTAGGAATAAAGTTGAAATGTATGTCCTCTTGCTTGGGATAATCTTGAACAAATATTTGGAATTCACCAAGATTGTAATATTGGGAGACACTTTCCTCAACATACAATATTTATATAAAGGCTCCTTACCCAAGAACAATAATATTAAAATACTTCTTTTTAGAATTATGGGTGCATTGGATCATTTTCACCTTAAGTCCATTTTTCATATCTTAAAGTCTCTAAATACTGAAGTTGATAAGAAAGATAATTATCTCGTGTTCCTTTTAAAAATGGGTCAGGCTGGCATAAATGATTTGTCTGGATGGTGCAACATCCCATGAATAAACCTCCTTCCCCTTTAGCTTATGTGAATTTGATTTGAGCCCCTATGTTAGCCTTTATGATAAATAAATAAAACATTGCAAAAGTACCTAATCAAATTCCCCCCCTCCCAAGCATGGACTACAACCATAGAGCTCATGGTTTATGTGGTTGAAAAGGCTTTTATATTACTTATGGTGCAGGAGATTAATAGCACAACCTGATTTTTCCCTAAAAAAGTTATCCAAGGCTTTTTTCGTAGATATGATTCAAAATCCATGATCAATTTGGTTTTGGTCATGAATTCGTGGAAACCAAATTGCTTGGGATGGCGTGGCTTGTTGTGAGCATGCAAACCTTGATGGGAATGTTTCCCAATATCCTTGCATGCCTTAAGAATAACATCTAGGAGAAACTGTATCCATTGCTCAAATTTCGCACTAGGAGCATTGATTGGTTTATGGAGGTGGGTTATTATGGAATTTAATGGCGAAAGGACCTATGCTTCATGTGGATTCTTAGACTCTGTGTTTAAATCCAGGGGTTCCATATTCAATTTATAATGGTGCCTAACGTATTCTCCTTTGTGCTAGTAGGTGCCTTTTGATGGTAAAGGTGTCTTTTGCTTGTGATTTATTTGAGTCAAATGGTCCATTTTATACATAACTGGTGAAGAATGGAGCTTGCATTATTCTGTGGGAGGTGAATTGAGAAAATTCAGTTATTTCGATGCATCGTGGGTCGCTCTGTTGCCTCTGGAATCCACAATTCTCCTTAATATTATCCATTGCAGTGAAATTAACTTATTTGGTGAGTTTTGGGTCTCTTTGTGGACTTTGGAAACCACACTTCTCCTCAACTCTGTTCATGGAAGTACGACATTCTTCTTTGGAGCGTTGAGGGTCTCTTTGTTGGAATTGGAAGTCAAAATTCTCTCTAGTTTTCATTGTAGTTCCTTGGGTTTCCATGGTGAGTCACATGTCTCTCTATCTCTTCCAAAATCCATAATTCCATCCATTTTTTTATGTGGCAGTGTAATTGGTTCCTTTGGTTTGTCGTAGGTCTCTCTGCTAGTTTTGGAAGTTACAATTATCTTCAACCTTGTCTATGGAAATAGAACTGGCTCTTTGAATCGATTTCACGAGAGTCTCCTCAGGCATCTCGACTCTCCTTATGCTTGCAAGTATGTCGCAGTCTTTAATGATCAATTTCTTTCTGCTTCCTTTAATGATTAGAAGATCTATCCCCATATTTGGAAGCCTCCTTGGTATCTATTTGTATTTCGCCTATATAACATAGGTTTGGTGATTTTTGGATCCCCTCTCGATATTCCCTGTGATCTTAAACTATCTCTCATAGACTCCCCTAGTTTATTTCTTGCCTCTACCCTAACATTGTCCTTACAAATCCTCTTTGAAAATTTGACCCCTTTTCTTTGCACCTGTTCAATGTCATATAGGAAAATACAACTTGTAGTTGCAAGAGGAAGTAGAGAATGTAAAGAATGTTCCCAACAATTTGACACCTCGTGCCTTGAAAATGAGGACATGAACTAGAAATTTCACCAAAAAATGAACACATTCATCATGGATGAAATTCAGTCTCTCAAAAACAAAGTCACTCGCTAGGACGATGAAATTGATGCACTGCGTAGGAAACTGAATGATTTGTAGTTGTGTATGGAGACAAAATAAAACCATAGCTCTAACAACACAACACTCAACCGTCCTATTGACAATATGAAACTTGATCTAAAGATGCCCCTGAAATAATTTCTCCCTCCCTTTGCCAATGATCTTCTTTTGTAAATGAGTCTTGTTGTTAGGCCAATTTTGCAAAGTTCATGTATCTCGACCACTTATAGTATTAAGTTTTCAGTTATATCTTTTTGAAACACTTATCAATCCCCTCTTGAAGAAGCCTATGCATGAAAAAACAATGTACTAATTTCCCATATATTTTTATGTATTTGGTTGCTGATTTAATAGAAATCCTACTCATTTGTGTGAAAAAAATGAAAATCTAAAATATCATTGTTAGGAATACGAATCATAATTATGCACACACACACACACATGCACAATTTTATTAAAACTAACACAAATAATTTTCTTTTAACATGTTCTATAACTGTCTTTGTATTATGTAACATTCATTGATGATTTCTTTTGCAAGACTTGGATCTACTTCATGAAGACAAAAGATAAAGTCACTTGACAAGTTCCAGTAATTCAAAACTGAAGTCAAAAATTTGAAAGGAAATAAGATCAAAATCTTGATATCTAATAATGGAGGAGAATATACCTTCAAGGAGTTCATTTCCTTCTGCAAAGAAGTTGGGATTAAGAGGGAGTTGATAGTCCCTTACAATTTGCAACAAAACGAAGTTACTGAAAGAAAGAATAGAACCATTTCAGAATCCGTCAAGGTAATGATGCATGAACAATATATGGCTATGTTTATATGGAGTGAAGCATCGATGTTCATTGTTTACATTCAAAATGTAACTCTTCATCAAGTCTTGGAGGACAAGGCTCATGAATAAGTATTCACCAGAGAAAAAATTGAGGATGGTCATTTAAGAATATTTGGTTATCTTGTTTATATTCATGTTCCTAAAGATAAAAGAATGAAGTTAGACCGTTCAAGAAAGAAAGGAATATTTGTTGGTTATTGTTGGCTAGTTGGATTGTTGTGAATTAAACATTCAAGTGCCACATTAATTATCGACTAGGGAAAGTCCTTTTATTTCAAAGGCAATGCGTATTGTATGTACTTAAAACCCAAAAAGCATCAAAACCTGTAGCATACGTACTTCTTATGTTATATCATTACAGTACCTTAAAATGAAAACAACTAGTTAGAATTACAAATCTGAGAAACGAAATAATGGATGTTCTTCTGTCAGAGGACCAGGACCCTATCCTCCTGATGGGGACGTCCAGCACCTGCCTCTGTTATCAGAAGTGCTAACGCACACAACACTCTCATTCACCGGTGAGAAACAAACTCAAAAAGAAATGAAACAGAGTACTTGTAAAGCAAAGAATGCCAGAGGTAATACTATTAAATCCACACAGAGTGCCGAGAAGAACTTACCATACATCTACACAACCAACAGGAAAACAAATGGGTGAATCTTGTGAGGAAGGTGGGCCCAGTCCTTCTCACAAGATTCCCCGAAAAGAAAGAGACGGATTTAAGTGCTCAGAACCAGTTTATATTTATCTGCCAAAAAGATTGAGTACAATCGAACTCAGACTTGCTGATGTTCTTCAAAACCTTGATTACAGACTGACTATCCCCCGTTTCATGTAGATGTCTCCTCTTTATAGAGGAGACATCTACTACAATAGAATATTACAGCTTTTCAGTTAATACTGTGTGTTTAAAAATAAGCAAATTAGAATGCTGTTACAACCATATGATAATGCATCCTTTTCTGGAGCTTCGGCTGTACACGGTGAATAACTGATTGTCTTCTCGGGATTGCTATTTCCTTCGCTATTTCCCCATGCTGTTCATGCTGACTATATGCTCCTTCTCTATTCTTCCGCTTGATTATGCCACGTTATCATCTTTTAGATAGCTGCCATCTGTTGTCCGTGGCTACAAAATAGCTGCCATCTGTTGTCCGTGGCTACAAAATAGCTGCCATCTGTTGTCCGTGTCTACAAAATAGCTGCTTTGGATAATTACTGTTGCTGGTATTGTGGCAGCTGCGCAGTTGTTGTTTCTCGTGTTGCAGCAACTGCGTAGTTGCTGTTTTTCGTGTTGCAGCAACTGTTCACTATACTCCTGCAAGCTTATGACAGTTGCTTAACGATTCTAGTCAGCATTTCCATAGATAAGTGAAAAGATACTTACGAATATGAAGTAAACAATTAAATATAGATTTGCAGAAGGTCACTTCATACCTTGGGGTTAATATATCCTTATGAAATAAAAGCTTTTGCTTATTACTGTAAAAAGGATAAATATACGGCAAAAGATAGGGTCAAAAACTGCTCAATTGCGAGTCCCAACATCCCCCCCAACTGAAGAGATTGCATGTCCCCATGCAATGTCTAATCTGAGTCGGAGTCGGAGAACTGGGCCGAGCAATGAAGATTACTGAGACAATAGTTGAAGGAGGGATCATCGAACCGTTCTCTGAAACCATAAACAGTTCTCAACTGTTTCCACATTGCTGTCTCTTCTGTGTTAGAAAGTTCAAACTTCCCCTTGTACTGCTCACCTGGTAACCATAAAAGTGGGAACTTAAACATGTAGCCTATCCATTTTTCTGCACAGATTTTCATGCTTCCAACATACCGAGGTACCCTTGATAATGCCACCTGCAGATTTGATGGGTTATATGGGTGATACTCTTTCCTTTCTGTAGGGCAGTTATCCCAAAATAGTTTATTTGCCTCCACAGCCAATGATGCTTTAGTTTTTATGTACTGCTGACAGTCTGTTACGACCTCTGTTTGCAGTTTCATAACATGATCTTTCATCTCATTATTGGCTATCATTTTTAAATGCTGTGAAATGAAGGCGACAGGGTTCTGAGGTTCAGCTCGAATCCATAAAAGACAATTTTGTTCGTTCTGGAAGCCTGAGACAAAGGCATTTTGCCAGGTGAGCTGGTTTGCCAGAAAAGAAATGAAAGCTCTTAATTGTGTATCACCTACTACAGGTATCATATTGATGTTTCTTTCTTCGGATACCGCCTCATTGTGGAGGTATAATTCGCATAGCAGGTTTTGGTCATTTTTGGGTGCTCTTGCAAAAGTTGCCATGAACTGATCAGCTGTGACCACTTGATAGGGTCTCCCTTCCTTGATAGCCTTCAACTGAATAAATGCAAGCCTTTCCCTCAAGAATGTGGCATAGTTGAAGGAGGGCTTCCTTGCTGCAAGCATCCTTTGGCACAGCTCAAACATCAGGGACATCCTGTGTTTTAGCTCCTTAATTTCTTTATGCTGTGCCCTGCACTGTTCTAGTGCGTTCCAGTTCTTATAGGCATGATTAAGCCAGGTTTCTTTCTGTTGTTCGAATGCTTTCCCTTGAGATTGATGATATTCTCTCCACCATATGCGTTTGAGTTCCAGAAAACTCTCTGTTTCTACCCCTGCATCTTTAACAGTAGGGGGTTCTGTTTGCATGTAGGCATCAACTGACATTGTCTGTTCCGTGAGCTGGAATAATCCAACATCACTTTCCAGGAAAGCTTCTTTCTTATTTTCCTCTGGGGCTGTTTGCTCTTCTTTTGTAGTTGTCTGGGTAAACCGGGGTGATTCTGCATCTTCTTCCATAATAGTCTGGGTAGCATCAGAACTTACTGGTTCTTGTGTAACAATAAGTTCCTGTCCTTGATCTTGCATGTTTTCCAGACGACCTGTTGGTTCTTGTGTGTTAACGGGTCTGACCGACTGCGATTCTTCTAAAGGTCCTGTTGGTTCTTGTGTCACAACAGGATTTTTCTTCTGCATTTCCTCTGTTGGTTCTTGTGTAACAACAGAGTTTTCATTCTGTACCTTTTCTGAAGCTGGGTCTTCCACCTGCATTTGCTGTGAAACTCCTGTTGGTTCTTGTGTAACAACAGGGTTCTCATTCTGTAATTCTTCTGAAACAGGTTCGTCCATCTGCACATTCCTGGGGCTTTCGGAACCTGTTGGTTCTTGTGTAGCAACAGGTTTCTCATCATCATCAAACTCCTTTGCTTCATTTTCAGCCTCAAGGGTTTCCTCCATTGGCTCCTTCACTAATCTATACCCTGCCTGAGCATATATCTCACCACAACTTGTACAGATATATTAAGTATCTTTGCTTTTATCTGCTGCCGAGGCTACTCTTGCCAAAACGTGCAAACTGAATTCTGCTTCATAAGCTTCCTTGATTCTTATTATCTCTTTCTGGTAATCCTGAATCTGAGCTTTCAAAAACTCAATTTCTTCTTGCAGGGCTGGTATCGTAGTCTGATCCTGTGGGATAGGAGATCCGAGTGGAGGCCGAGGTTCTGCTACATCAACTTGGTCAATGTTTCCCACAGGTGGTTCTTGTGCGTCACCTGGGGTAGCGGCTGGTTCTTGTGTTACAGCCACTTGCTCACTATCATTATGGGTGTCGGCAGCTGGTTCTTGTGTTACAGCTACCTTAAGATATGAGTCCACGAAACTATGAATGCTCTATATCTCAACCTCTGTGGGTGAGGAGAAGGGTTTCGGGAAGTGGCCAGAGTACGGGGTTTTAAAAGAATGGATGGTGGGCTGGAGGGCTCAGGGGACTCGTCTACTGCCGTTTTTCGTTTTGGTAAAAAGGCAGAGAACTGAGGTATTTTTCTTTTTCTGCTGATTCTTGTAGCTGAAGCGATAGTCGGGGTGGTGGGTACTTTGACTGAAACCTTCATTCTTTTTCTTTTTACTAAGGTTTCCTTTGGCTGTTGCCTTTTTCGTTTAAGCTGCATAATTGGGATATTATCTTCAGAATCATCAGTGGAGATACTGAGTATGGGGGCGGGAGAATTGGTTCTCTGGGGAGACACAGTTAATTCCACTGTTTCTTGTTCTTTTTCTGTGCCATGCAGAGGTATTTGCTGGGGCTGTTCGGGGCTATGCTCTGTCTGCTGGGGTTCTTCCGAAGGGGTTTTCTTAGGGGTGTCGTCCATTTGTTGAGGAGGCTCCTGGTCTTGCTGAGGTATATTCTCAGCTTGACGAGAGGTTTCCTCTTGATGGGGACTGCCCTGCACAGGCTGTGGACTTTCTTCCCTTGGATGGGGATTAATGGGAGGTGACGGGATGTTTAAAGGGAGAGCCCTGTTAATCAACAATTGAACTAAGCGATGGTGTTTCAGGGAGAGGGCTGGATTCTTCGCTTTCATAGAATATCGTGCCATATTTTTAAGACAACCCAGCAAATAATATGGCATATTCACTAATTGACCATTTCTTAAGTGATTTAGCAGGACGAAGTCGTGTTGGTAGATTACCTGGTAACGACCTTCGCAGGTTAGATACTGCTTGACGAATTCGGCGATTCTTGGCCATGGTTGTGGCAGCGACCGCAATGCTACACCTCTACCCTTGGTTTCTACCTCCTCGCCCGGATGGAGAAAGTCTTGTTGCGCGTTTAGGATCACTTGTTTTCTGCTGAACCATCTTGTACCAGTGGTTGGAAGTCCTGTAACTTCAGCTATGAATTCTTCTGTGACCAGGACCTGAATTCCTTGGACAACAGAGTATCCCTCTGTCAAATTGCGTGTGAATTCCAGGACCTGTTGTTCGTCGCAGTCTGGAAGTCTTCTGAAATCTTCTATCCATCCAGCTTGCATGAAGATTTGGTATATTTCTGGAAAGAGCTCCAGAACTGCTGTCGTGGCTGGTTCATGCGTGATGAGGCCTCCCCCCATGGCTATTGCTTCAGTAAGTCCTCAGAACTCGGGGCCAAGCTATCGATTCTAACTCAGAGTATACATCACAATTGCTATCGTTTTTACATACAACCGGGAGAATTTAAGGGTGGCGGTGGTTAGCGTGGCTAATTATTATGAAATCGCTTTGGTAAACCCCCCCCCTTTTCCTACGTGTGAACGATA
>APFE031757446.1:0-14987 GCA_000404065.3 Pinus taeda
TTTGCTGCCGGACCAGTTAACGTGCGCTGAAAGAGGCAAAGCCGAATCGAATCATCATTGAGAGTGTTTGACGAACACCATAGATGAAAGGTCATCACATGATTCGATGGGTCTTCGCCCAGATTTCCATTGAATTTAGGAATATCCGACGAAAGTTTATGCGGGATCATCAGCCACCAAGCAGCATAGGCAATTGGATCATTCGTTAGTCGACTTATATCTGGTAACTCTAGAGTTGCCACAAAGGGAAACTGTTGATTTAGGCTTGGTTGAGCATACCCAGGATAAGACAGAATTGTTTGAGAAGTTGGTCTTTGCATACCAGCATAATGCATTTGATTTTGGTAACTTTGGTAAGGTTTATGGGCATAACCATTATGATATGGTTGATACTGCTGCCCATTACTCACAAAGACTTGTTGCTCATATCCTTGGTAAGCTCGCTGAAATTGTGGTTGTTGGTATTGCACCAGCCATGGTTGTGAAGCCATGGACTGTTGTTCAACACTGACTGTTTGACCAAGATTGGGTTGGGGTTCCCCATTTGAACCTGTACCATTCCACTAGTGGGTGACTGTGGTTGTGTCGGAAGTACAAGAGATTGTTGTATCGCAACTTGCGAAACTTGAGGTTGGCATACAATTGGTGACACTTGTACTTGTGATACATCCACAATAGTCGGTGTAGTGGGAATGTTTGTCATAGGTGAACTTTGTTGTATTGAGCATACAACTCTTGGTTGTTGAGATAGGACTGGTACCCAACTGCTTGTTGTGATTCCAACGCAACCCAAATTTTGTTGCAAACTCACGCAAGGTTGTCCTTTTGGGGAAGACAATCAAAGCGTATATGGCCCTCCATACGATGGTAATTCAGTGCTCAAAGGAATAATTTTCCTTTGGGGAACAGTTCGCCCAAATTGACCTTGTGATGGATCAATTTTTTGAGACTCAACGTAAGGGATTCCATATATAATTTCGGACGAACAAACGGGGACAATCCATACTGTCAAAATAGTCCCAGGATGGACTCCATCTAGTGTCTGAAAACTGGTTCGGACAGATGGCACGCCGACAAACATTGTGAGAATAGCAGAAGGGGCTTACGCTATTGTTGTGTTGAGTGACACAGTCCTTGATGTTGACGGTCTTTCAGACATGTTAAGTCTATCCAAAATATTCCTCAGCGATTCTTCAGGAACTTCCGAGGGTGGCTGAATATTTTCTGATGAAAAAGGATATAGGGAGATCATAGCTCCAAGTTGCGTCGGAGTGCTAGATGGAGGATATTCCACAATCTCTTCTATGGCAATCAATCCAGGGGGAAGAGGTAGACCGTCAGGTCCGTAAAATATTTCTGGTGCCGAAGAAGATGTAAGTCCTGTAGCAGCAGACGGTTGGGGAGTAACACCTTCTGAATCGGTTGTAGATGGAACTGGTTAAGGAATAGCAGTGTTAACTGTCGCACTAGGATCAGTTGTAATGTCTTGTTACTGCTGCAGAGTTTCTTTCGTAGAGGCAGGGATTCCAGAAATGTTCGGAGTAACCGGAGTCTCAGAGGATCTTGGAGTGCTTGCTCCAACCAACCTAGGGGACTTTCACCTGGTTAAACGAGTTCGCTTCGTCCGGAATGGCTTCGCTTCTGGAGTCAATGATGGTTGACTCGTAAGTCTCTGCAAATGACGGGGTTTTGATTGACTTTCTTCCACAATTGCAGATTACTTGATCAACTCAAAATAAAAGGGAAAAATGTTTTTCAAATTAAATGAATTTTAGATGCTTTGACACAGCTTGTTTTTTCAATTTTAAAGAGTCGAGAAAAAAAAAAGATGACTCTAGTCGCCTTCAATTTTTATTGAGCTTGAAGTGACAAGCACTTAGAGGACCTTTTCTGTTATGGGGTCTGAAAAGGAGAAAAATGGACTTCTTTGGAGATCTAGGCAGAGAGGATTACCAAACCAATCACAAAATTGCAAAATACTTTTTACGGTACGGTATTCAGTCTTCCCGAATTGCTGTGTTCGGTGAATTACGATCGATAAGGCGGCAGACACGGCTTCCTAAGGATAAAGGATCCAGCCTATAGTGGTCTCCCAATATATATGCAACGGTACGTGGGAGAAGAAGTCCGTACTAGCACTTATCGTCTTAGAGTGGAGGAATCACCCAACCAGCACTGAAAGCAACAGTTACTAGGCTTTACGACACGAGAATATGTCTCTAGCCTAGACCTCTAGATCTTGCAATAAGTTCCAAGGCATTGTTAGATTCATTGAGATTTATTTTAAGTTGATCTTGCTTAGTAGTTTGCCCTTTAGTTTCACCACGTGATGTATGTAAAATTCCTAAATGCAGTCTAGGATGACAAATAGACATTTTATCTTCTTTCAGCAATGAAAATCCTAGCTACTAAGGGGAAGAAAGTCAAGCATCTTTCCTTCACAGATCACAGAGCACATGCTAATATGCACAGTCCTAAATCAAGCCAAGCATTCAAGATGGAAATGCACATGTATGTATTGGTTTTCAGTTCCCTTAATGTGTAAATGACACTAAGAAAACTATGTGCAAAACTGACATACTTTTAAAGCGATTGTACTCAACAAAATTTCTTTTTCAAAACGAAGTGAAAATGAGAGAGACACTTTTCTATTTTGAAATGGAAATTGCTTTTCGACACTTTAAAACTAGTAAATCAAGTCTTATGCAATGATAACCGTATAATCAACTATAAAAAACAATGTGATTGCTTTCTAAAACTGAAAACAACACCTATGACACTTTTATATCTAGAGATGATAGTTTGACTATGTCATTTTTTGCAAAAGAGAACTAAAATGATGCACAATACATAATTTTTTTTTTATAGTTCTTTGCACTAAGGAGGCAGAATAATGCAAAAGAAGGGAGTATTCACAGAAGCACACTGATTGCAGACAACAAAAAATCTTGAATAAGACTAAAAACGGTGAGAAATATCCACAGTTGGAGGGTAAAATCATTCCTCCCTGACCATCACACCTGTTACACAGTGAACTCAGTATGCAGCGCAGTTACTCCATTCGGGAAGTGCGATGCATACATGCTGCCTTGAAGGCAGGTTGCGATGGTTACAATGCGAGACTCTGAACAAGAATTCACTCACAGTTTGCAGTTTAGTTCAGGTGTTTAAGCTGAATAAGTACCGATCAATGTATGTAAAAACATAGGGGTGATTTTAGACGTTACTAAAGCCACCACCTAGGGCAATTAGATCGCTTGCAGATATATTATTTAATTTACAAACAAAAACCCAGAGATTGACTCAAGCAACATTGATCTACTTTGCATTCGTATAGCGAATGCAGTTCGAAAGCTAGCTGGCTTGACTTCAGGCTCCATCTGTATGTTTATAAAAGAAACAAGGATAGATAGGCTAACAAGTAATCTAGTCACTCCCGAGTGGAGTCGCCATTTTGTTATATGGGAATAGTGTCCACACGGATGCTGCTATTCCCACTAAGATGTGTTGCTATCTTAGAAACAAATAATCAAAGTCTATTGTTGATTCCTTTTATGAAAATAGATGAGAGGAGAACCAAGAGGGCCAACCTGAGTCTTGCGCTCGATTCCCTCTCCTTCTTGATAGAGTTTTGTTGCTCATTCTTTGTCTGTTGAGATTCAAAAGGGACCTGTAGAATCACAACAACATACTACTATGCAAGAAACAAGGATCTAAATTCACAAATAATGTAGGATCAGATGTACATTAACGATATACAAGCACATATAAACAAATGCACCAAGATATGGAAGGAAACACGAATAGATTTATTCAGATAAAAGTAGCAAGAGGATTACAACCATGAGCATTTCTGACCCAGCATCATCCTCTAGCTAAGAAGCCCTTCTTTTACCTCAAGCAAAGTAAAATCACCCAACAGTGTGAATGTACACAAGAATACTGACATCACGTCTCTATAGATTACAAAATTCCAGCCTCTGGATCTCTGTGATGAGGGATCCATATATAGATGATTACACAGAGGTGAGTCATCTTTTGGGATCTTGATTAGTGTCTTCTCTTTGATAGTTCCTGCGTCCACTTGGAGAATTAAGATCTCTTACTCATCCCTGGTCGAAAATGGAGTGGCAAGTGTCAGAGGGGAAGCTTCTGGAATATTCCATGATATTCCACCTCGCATTTTGGTCCCTACCATTTGTCCATTCGTGACCATCGCACCCTACAGAGGAGCAAAACAGTATGCATCACACCCTGTACATTGGGAAGGCGATATGCATCGCTCCCCCTGCATGGAGCTTTCAGTATGATCTAGTTTTGACCATTCATGAGAAGTTTTTAGTGAAGAACTTCTGGGAGATGATGCAATGAGCTGACCTTGTTCCTTTAGGTAGTGAAGCAACCCTTTTAGGGACTTAAGAGCCCTCAGTTTATGGACATTTGTGATTGGGGTTGAAGTGCCCAAAAATGTCTATAACAGTCACTCAGAAAGTTGTTGGGTATATTTTTTGAAGGCCAAAAGAGAAGCCTTCAATATATTCAAGAAGTTCAAAGCCCTCATAGAAATTGAGCAAGGGTGTAAGATCAAATGTTTGCTTGATCATTGTGGGGAATTATGCTCAAAATCTTTCGAGAGTTTTTGTGAGATGAGGGGTATCACGAGGCAGCATACTACTAAATACACACCCCAACAGAATGGAACAACTCAAGGGAATAATCATAGTGTGGTTGAAATGGCAAGGCACATGTTACAAACTAAGGAATTGAGAGATTCTTATTGGGGATATGTAGTTTCTATAACAGTGTACATCGTCAACAATAGCCCCACTAGTGCACTCCAAAACATGACTCCTAATGAAGCTTGGTATCTAAAAAGGCCTAATTTTAATCATTTCAAAGTTTTTGGTTGGATAGATTATGTATATGTACCCTATCAAAATAGAAAAAAGTTAGATGAAAATAGTGAGTTATGTATTTTTATTGGGTATAGTGAGACAAGCAATGCTTATAGATTGTATAATCCTCTCACTAACAAGCTAATTGTCTCAAGAGATGTATATTTTTATGAAGGGGGGGTTTATGGTCATCAAAAAGGCCATGTTAAGGAGACAAAATCTATTTTGAATGATGATATACTTGTTGATATTGATCATGAGCAACCAACTAATGCTTTTGTATTTAGTGGTTTAACTCCACCAAGGATCCCTTCATGAATTTCTTCAGTATCAAGTTCAAGTCAAACTTCTTCTCCAAGTTCTAGAAGGAAGCTAATAAGATTGAGTGATATCTATGACATGAGTTAAAATCAAGCACAGGAAGAAAGCCCAATAAGCGATAGTAAATTTCGCTTTATTAGCCAACGTTGATTTTGAACCAACAGGTTTTGAATATGCATGTAATAATGAGGTTTGGGTGCAATCCATGCAAGAATATATGGATTCCATTCACAGGAATGACACTTGGGAGTTGACAAAACTTCCACATGATAAGACAATGATTCACACCAAATGGGTTTACAAGACTAAGTTTAACAACAATGGGAGTGTTGAAAGAGTGAAGGAAATATTACTTGCTAAGTGATTCACACATAAGTGTGGAATTGATTATGAAGAGACGTTTGTACGATTAGCAAGACAAGAGACAATTAGAAGGTTGATTTTGTTAGTAGCTTAGAAAGAGTGGAGCATACATCATATGGAATCCTGCCTTATTGAATGGGTACTTAGAAGAGGAAGTATATGTGGTGCAGCAACAATGTTTTGAAGTGGAAGGAAAAGAGAATAATGTCAACGACTTGAAGAAGGCTCTGTATAGTCTCAAGCAAGCAACAAGAGCATGTTATGCTAGTATTGATGGCTACTTTCATGAAAATGGCTTAGAGAGAAGTAAGAGTGATCTTAGCCTTTACTACAAACAATAAGGTATTGATATTCTAAACATAATTTTGCATGTTGATGATGTATTGTATATGGGTAATAGTTCGAAGATGAATGATAAATTCAAAGTTGCTATAATGAATGAATTTGACATGAAATATCGAGGCCTCATGAAATATTTTCTAGGAATGGAAGTTTATCAAAGTAAGGATGAGATTTTCATTTGTCAGTAAACTTGATGCATGCGATATGATAAATAAATTTGATATGATTTATTCTAATCCATCCCCTACTCGAAGGCTCATGGAGTTGGGTTATGTATAGATGATGATGCTGATTTAGTTGATGAGACGACTTACATAAGTATTTTGGGGAGCTTGATATTTCTAACCGACACAAGAACTAATATTACATATTGACTTTCACTTGTTTCAAGTTATAAGACAAATCCATCTCAGATACATATGAAGGAATCCAAGAGGATTTTAAGTAATGTGAAGGGCACTCTAAATTTTGGTATTCATTACGACTCTTCTAAAAGTTCAATCTTATTTGATTTAGTTATTCAAATTTGAGAGGTAGTATTGATGACCATAAGTCCACATCTGGAAATTATTTCTCTTTTGGTTTTGGTTTGATTACCTAGAGCTCAAGAAAACAAAGCATTGTTTCCCTCTCATCCACATAAACTCAGTATGTTGCAATTACCTCAGCATGTACAAAACCTCTTTGGCTCAGAATGTTTTCGGAAGATATTGGAGAAAAGAAAATTCAACCTACAGGGATTTATTGTGATAATGTAATTGGAATCAAGTTATAAAAGAACCTGGTTCATCACAATAGGAGAAAGAATTTTGACATGAGACATCACTTCGTTTAAGATTTGGTGGAGATGAAGGATATTGAATTGGAGCACATAAATACTGAGGATCACCTAGAGGATATATTCACCAAAGGAGCTACAAAAGCTAGGTTTTTGGCACTACGAGATAAGATAGTAAACCCTCATTAAGCATTAATGGGGATTTTTCATGATAATGCTTAATCATGTCATGTAATTTTTGACAAATAAGTTTGCAAATTTTGTGTTCTCTCTACAAAATTAGGGTAGCATATTATTAGGGTGGTTATGGCATTAAGTGTGTTTTATTTGTTCATTGTTTTTTTTATATGTTTTTTTCTTCATAATTATCTTTGGTTTAGGAGCTTGCTTAAAGAAGAAATTTCATATTCTACAAGTTGGAGCTTATGATCAAGTAATTACTCCAACAAGTTCAATAGATTTGGACATAAGACTCAGAGAATCGAGCTATAGTCTAATAACATCAAGAGAGTAGTTGAAGGTCTCAAAGTGTATATGGAGCCTCGAGGAGAAACATTCCTCAATTACATCCTTAGTAACAACATTACGGGTAGAATTGAACCATAATAGAGCCGAGGTTCAAGAGTTGATGCACGAACATAAATTTAATCATCACCAAATCAATAGCTTGATGAAAATATTTATAGACACGAAGATAATGTGGAAAAATGAGGATAATTGAAATAAGCTACTAAGTAATTCAACCACCAAAGAGATGAACTCTTTGATTTGAATTTACAATGGATAGTTTTACCCATTCTTAGTCTTCAATACATGGGGCTTTGAAAGTGGAATGTACAAGTTATGGCAAGCTAAAAGTTCTTGCTCAATATCCTCGTGAGTCATTTGCCGAGTTGTACAAAGTTGAAAATGACTAGTAATTGTTTGAAGTGTTTTTTGAAATATAGTTTCTATCTCATGACATTTTTCTTTTTATAGAAATATTTATTAAAAATAACTAAGAAAAGGGTAAAAATTGAGAATGTATGAGAAGGGAAGGGAATAAATATATATTTTATTTAAACACAAATCCCTTAAATATATATTGAAGTTCGACAATAAGTTCTTAGCCCCATAAGGTGAAATTAAAAGAATTATTTGAGTAGTTCCAAAATAAATTGAATGAATGAAAACAGTAAACATTCATCCAATGGTCAATCGATCAGAATCTAGACCATTTATCACCTTCAAGAGATCTATAGAAGCAAGCAACAACATGGAATGGGGATTTCCTCTTTTGCATACCTACATGTTTCTCATTTATGAGTGAGGGCGTGACCAAGAGTAGTAATTTTTTCTTTTGTTCCTACGTTCATGTTCATGTAGATGACCTCTCCTTTAGTGATATTATTGTCAATTTGCAAGTTTCATCTTTCAAGTGTTTCTTAGGACATGACTCTAGAGCTTCATTTCTTTGTAGTCGAGCACATGTTAAGATATTTCGTTGCATTTTTTTTTATTGTTTTACCATTAAAGTCCACATTGACCTCATCATTGCTATATAGTATATGGCCTTTCCACTTTCTCACACATCCCACCCTGCAGAAATTTACTTAGATGCCAAAATGCAATAAAAAGAAGAGAATTTTCCTTGTTGGTCAAATCTCTCTTGAATGGTTTTTGTGTATCTCTTACTTTGTAGCCATACTTATTTTAACATTTTTTAGTTTTGTACATAATTTTTGTTGTTTTAAGTTGAACAAATGTTTATCGGATCAGACATGGTTAATGTTAATGGTTGTTAAAGGAAATCTTATTTAATGACTATTCAATTACATATCTTCTACTATTGGTTAATATTTCTAATTTCATAACATGAATACATATTCAACAATTAAGTTATGTAATAAAAGATTCAATTACACAAGTTATAAATGTGATCTTTAAGGTCACTTGTTATGCAACCTAGAGGTCATAATTAGGTGACAATTTCAAACCATGTTAAGATCAATTCATTAATTTTTCGAGATGCCTTCACTACTTTAACTAATCATTAATGTATTGGGATATTTGGTTCATTAATAGGATGAATATCATTTATTTATTTGTTCTTACATGAAGGGTATTTTAGTTACTCATCTTACATAGGGTTAGTGTGGTGTGGTTACTCATCTATAGTTTATAAGTTAAATACAGCTAAGACTCTATAGTAATGTAAGACCAAAATCTTAGAGAACAAACTAGACTAATTTGTTGCTTTTCTAAATAAATTCATGTGTAGGCATATATTTGATACGTTTTCTTGTTTCTTTTTATTCAAGGTCATTGTTTCTAGTCGCATGACTCTTTCATGTCACCTACCATTCATTGACTAGGGAGAGGGTTAAGTTGCACCAATATTGGTGTGGAATCTACTCAAACTTGAGCAACTATAAACTGTGGGATAACATTCCCAATACTTCTCATTAGTGGCCTATAAGTACGAGATGTTGATGTTGATGTTGTTTTCGAGTGACACTTTCATTCCAAAATATCAAGGTATTATGGCAATCATTCGAGAGATAGTTAAGTTTTGCTTTCCTTCAATTTTCATTGCAATTTTACTTTAGTCGAGTATGGATGTAACTAGTTATTTTTCTTCATTGTCATGGCATGCCAACCACTTCCTCTTTGAAACTTGATATTACCGTTTTCCAACATAGAACCTTTTGCTTGGGAGGAGGACAAGAAACAGTACCCTTTATTTACACCTTCCCCTTTAAAATTCAAGCATCAAGTCAAACCTATTCCATGCAAATTGAAGTTGCATCTACCATTTTTTTTTTGGTGATCGAAAAGTTATTGTAAGAAATATTTTTGTGCATTTTCCAAATGCATACATGATGAGGAGGTTCATCTAAAATGACAAGTTCAACTAAAATGACAATTGCACGCATTTTTTTTTTACTCCATTAAGGGATGTGATGCTTCATTGTTTGTGGACGTGGCTAATGAATGATTTTCCACCTACAATGAACTCACTTAATGTTTTACCTAGATCATTAGTATTGTTAGGTGAGGAGGTAACTCCTCAAATGAAATTGTGTTATTCATTTAGGATGTTCATTATTATATACAAGAGGGAGTGACTTTTGAGTTTCATGTCCCAATGAATCTCCATTTCCTCTATTATCTATTACACTAATTACAATTGTTCACCCAATCCCTATGATTAGGTGTCAACATTCCCCCCCTTAATCTAAAGGGATGTTGGTGAGTCCAAGCATCATTATCAATTGTTCAAGCTTTTCTCCTTGAAGCGCTTTGGTGAAGATGTCTGCAATCTCCTCATTAGTGGAACAATGGTGAAGATGGATTGTTTTGGCCTCAACATGATATCGAATCAAATCATATTTTGTATTGATGTGCTTCGTTCGATCATGGAACTTTGGGTTCTTCGGCAAATTTATTGCTGAGGTATTTTCAATCATGAGTGGAGTGAATTGTACTTGTTTTACATGCCAATATTCCAGAATTTTCTTCATCCACACAATTCCTTTTGTTGCCTCAGTTGCTAGCACATATTCTGCCTCTGTTGTGGAATCTGTTGGAACTAATTCTTTGCATGATCTCGAGGAGATATCTCATGATCCAAGACTCATAGCATAACCCGAAGTATATACCCCAGTTTCTTTGTCTCCATCAAAGTCTGAATGAGAGTATCCAATAATCGCCCACCTGTGTGTACTTGAGTCCAAAGTCTTGAGTTCCCTTCAAGTACTTTATAACTCTTTTTGAAGTAGACCAATGTCCCTCACAAGGATTTTGCATAAACCTGAAGAGGATTCCAACATGAAATGAAATGTGTGGTCTCATAGTAGTGAGGTAGTTAAGACTTCCTACAAGCTGTCTATATTTTGTTGCATCCTCAAATTATTTTCCTTCAATGGATGTGAGACTTAAGTTTTGTTCCATTGGAGTAGTGAGAGGATTTCATTGAGTTATGCCAAACCTGTTCAACAGATCTCCAATGTACTTCTTTTGAGAAAGGAATATGGACTTCAAATGTTGAGTTACTTCAATACCAAGATAGTAATGAACATAGCCCAAATCAATCATTTCAAAACCTTTCCTCAATTCCTTCTTTATCGATGCAATGTAGCTCTCATTGCTACCGCTCATCAAAAGGTTATCTACATATACCACAAGATATACAACTATTTTTCCAACATTCTTGGCCAACAAAGTTGCATCATCAATATCAAAATGTTTGAAATTGAGTTTCAGAAGATGCTCAGTTAATTTTTCATACCACACTCGCTCTGCTTATTTGAGGCCATAGAAGGATTTCACAAGTTTGTGTGCTTTATGCTCATGTCCTTTCACAGCAAATCCTTCAGGCCCTGACATAAAAATATTATCTTTTAGATCTCCATTCAATAAAGCAATGTTTACATCCATTTGATGGACTTTCCAATAGTTCTGAGTTTCCTCATAATCAACCCATTCCTTTTGTGCAAAAAAAATTGCCACAAGCCTCGCTTTGTGCTTGTCAAGTGAGCCAATAGATTTATACTGGTTCTTATAGACCCACTTGCAACAAATTGGTTTGGTTCCCAATGGAGGATGAACCAGCATCCAAGTGCCATTATTTATCAAGGAATCATACTCCTTTTGCATTGCTTCTTTCCATTCATCATGGGAAGAAACTTCTTTGAAGGAAGTTGGTTCAAAATCTGTAGACAAATGCAATTCACAATCATAAGAAACATCCATCTCAATAGGTGAATGAGAGTCAACTACATCACCTCCATTTTGTCAGGTTGAATTTCTACTTCCTATCTTTCCAACCTCATGAGGATGAACACTTTCAAGTGTTTTTGTGAGCCAGTTTAGGGGACCTTTCTCAGATGGTTCAGGCTGTTCTGTTGATTGAGTTAGGATTGAATCAAGACTGAGTCTCCCAATTCTATCAATAACATCAGTCAAAGTATCATCAATTGTTAAAGTTTCATTCAGGGGAGAGCGTGCTTCATAAGAAGATTCCATAGGTTGATCTAGTATAGGAATCCTCCCTTCAAGATGTGGAATTTGATTATCAAATTATTCAAATGATTTTCATTTGCGATATTTCCAAGCGATCAAGTTGCCACTCAACAACATTGTGAGTTTTGGATTATTCAAGAAACATTACATCTCTATATACAACAAACTTTTTATTGACTTCATCATAGAGACGGTATTCCTTGGAGGTGTTTGAATATCCCAGGAAGATACACTTATGACTTCTTGCACCAAGTTTGTTTCTATGTACCTATGGTATCAAGGCATAATAGGTGGAACCAAAGACTGTGAGATGCTTTATTGAAGGAATACACCCATACCACATTTCATAAGGAGTCTTGTTTCTAATAGCATTATATGGATATCTATTCTTTACATATACAACACATAGAATTGCATCAGCCCAAACCATCAATTTTACATTTTTGAAAAATGTCATGGAGCGCACCATATTTAAGATTGTCCTATTCATTGTTTTAGCTACTCCATTATGTTGGGGTTTATAAGGCACAATTTTTTGATCCATGTTGGCAAAGATAGTTTTAAAATTCATTTGAAGTGTATTATTTTCATTATCTATGTGAATAGAGCCACTATGAGATTGTGCATTATTTTCAATTCATGTATGAAAGTTCTTGAATGTTTGAAAATCATAGGATTTTTTCTTCAATAAATAAACCGAACACATTCTGGTGTAGTCATCAGTAAATTTCACCATATATTTATTTCCATTTGTAGAAGGAAAAGGCATTGGACAACATAAATATGAATGAGTGAGTTCAAGTTTTCTATGTTCTCTGGAATATGAATCATGAAAAGATTGTTTGGTATTCTTTCCTAGAATGAAAGCATCACATTACTTAAGTTTCCTAGGAATTGTAGGAAAACTGGTAACACCATTTTTCTTCAAAAAGAAGAGGTTGTCATAGTTTAAGTGTCCAAATATAGCATTCCATAATAAACTTGATGGAAATGTACCTTCTTCATAATGAGAATTGTATGATAGATTTTGTGCATGAGCAGAGGTACCCTACAAATTGAGAAGCCTTTCTTCTTCTATCCCCGTCATGACAAGTGAGTGGTATAATGATTTTCTCACCTCAAGCTTTCCATCAAACATATGAATGGAGTGTCCTTGCTGGCAGATGTGGACCAAGGATAGCAAGTCTCTCCTCAATTGTGGAAGATATAGAACATGATGCAGAAGAGAGTTTAGAAGACCATGCAATTTAAGCCTAATTGTGCCAAGCCCGATGGCTTGAGTTTTGATTTGTTTGCAAAGTACATTGCTCCATCAAAATTGTAAGGAAATTATTCAAAAAAATATCTTCTAAAAGTTATGTGGAAAGTTTCTCCTGAATCAAGAAACCAATCATTTTTCCAAGGAGATTTACTCCAATATTACAGTGTGCCACAACATAGTGAGTGGATTCAGGTGCTTTACCTTTCTCTTTGTCATTAGTTTTACCTTTGGATTGGTTTCTTTCCTACTCAATTGTTTCCCAAGGCAACTTGCATTGTATATCATGTTATCCATCTCTTTTGCAGCATATGCAGTGCAGATCTCACTTTTCTCCTTAAGAGTGTCTCCCCCTCTACGTCTCAAATTTCTTCCTCTTCCTCTTTGACCATCTCTTCCTTTGGATGAATATTGAGCAATATTGTTCTCTCTATGTGCAAGACACACAACCTCATGAGAAAACGGAGGAGTTTTCTACTTCCCAAAAGCTTTCTCTCTTTCAACATTTTTTTTCGCAAGAGAGTCAAAGGTAATATCTTTGAGGTTTCCATTTTCTTGCAATGACTCAAGATAATTTGAGTAAGTGGGATAAAGGGCATTGAGAAAAGCTATGAGAGGAATGTTGACTTCAACATTATTGAATTTGATATAATGCATAATAGGTTTTACTTCTGATGCAAGACTAAGAGGATCATCATTTTGTAACTCAAGGGTGAACAATTTAATCATGAGTAGAACAACTTCAAGTGGAGAGTGTGAGTCATAGAGTTCCTTCAGTTTTTCTAAGGCTTCAAAAGCATTTGAACATGGAAAAATATGATGACTCACCTCTTCATTTACTGATGCTGCAATCAATGCATAAACCTTGCTATTATTATTTTCCCAAATGGAAAATTCCTTGTTTGAGGTAGGTTGTTCTCGCTCTTTCTCTCCTCTCCAACACACATTCCTTTCCACGACTCATTAAAAATGATAGTGTGTTTGATTTCAGTGGACCACTTACAATAATTTTCCTTGCAGGTGAGAACCATTCCCACAAAAAATATTTGTACTATAAAAAAAATACTTCTACCAATGTATAAAATTTGCACTTCTTGTTGTATAAAACGCAGTTATGGTGTAAAAAATTACAATCTAATGGATAGAGGAGAGGTATTATATGGGGAGGGTATTATCTACGGTAGAGGTTATTATATGTGGGAGGTATTCTTTAGGGGAAGAGTTATATTGTGGAGGGCATATATGATACCAAGCAGTCAATGTATGACCGATGCATTGTTTAAGACAACAAGTGGTATTAGTTGTGTGGGGGTATGGAGCATATTCGCTCGGTGGGATTATGGAGCATATCCGTGCGGGATTATGGAGTGTATTAGCTGAGAGATATTCGATTCTAGTGGAGGAATGTGATGCCACACTACAATATCGCAACATGGGAGGTGAATACACAGTCACGTGGTATCGCAGTGGTATGTGGTGTAGCTGATGGGTTGGAAACCATGTATCGTTGTTTCCAGAGTGTGGTATGGTGGGTGATACCATATGGTTGTGTTGCGCAGTGGAGAGGAGTTTAAAACTGGTGAGGCAGTATGGGAATGCAATACATGAGGTAAGTGCAAATCCAACGTTCAACAAGTCCATAATTCGAACTCAGATTTCACAATAATGGCTAATGAACAGTCAATTTAGAAACACAGTCACTACGCCATTCAATCGACTATAAATCTTCATCAATGTATGAGCTTGTTAACTGGATTTTGATCATTAAAATCACTTACCAAATGCCATCAATATTCAGAAAGAGTCTAAAAATGCACATTGCAGTCCCATATTCAACGCAACACGTCCAGGTTTGACCGAGCTCACAGTCTTTTAACAAACATGTTCCATCTCTTAGCACCAAGGCTTTAACTAATCTTTGCAGGTCTGCTCCAAACAACTTCTATGAGAGTTATTGAGCTAGAGGTTAACTCAGCAATCCTTGTAGTCATCACAAAGATAATTCAAAAACTCATTGAATGCATGG
>APFE031757449.1:7465-18438 GCA_000404065.3 Pinus taeda
CCATCTGGTCCATACTTTGTTCTGTAAACCCAATTACATCTAACAAGTTTGCGTCCCTTTGGTAGAGGAACAAGATCCCATGTATCATTTGCCAACAATGAATGATATTCTTCATTCATAGCTGCTTCCCAATGTGGATGGCCTGAAGCTTCTGCAAAAGTGTCAGGATCATGATTTACTGGAGGTTGAGCCAGTAAAGAAGAGGCTCTTTCAAACTGAGAACGTGTACGTCGCTGATCTGTAGGATCACCGGCAAGATCACCTGCTGCATCTCGAGTAGCACGGGCCCATCTTGGAAGTTGAGGATCCTGAGAAGGTGGTGGAGGATTGTCATCCTCACTTTCATCATCTGAAGAAGAAATGTTTTCAAAAGTAGAAGAGATAGGAAGAGGTGGCACATCCGCCGGACTAGGCTCGCAGGCCGATTTATTTTCATCAAATTTTACATCTCTTCTAATGATAACATTTTTGGACTTAAATGGAATAAGTCTATAACCTTTTACATCTTCAGAATATCCAACAAAAGAACATTTCTCACTCTTAGGTTCTAAAGCTTTATGCTTTTCATCTGGAATATGGGCCCATGCTTCACTTCCAAAAATACGAAAGTGACTTACATCTGGTTTAATGGAACTCCAAGCTTCTTCTGGAGTGATATTCTTTAGAACCTTAGTAGGAGTGCTATTTATTATATAATTTGCACAATTAATTGCTTCGGCCCAAAAACTAAGACTGAGTCCTTTAGATTGCAGCATACAATTAGCCATTTCCTTTAAGGTGCGATTTTTGCTTTCAGCTACACCATTTTGTTGTGGAGTGTATGGAACAGTATGTTGCATTTGAATTCCATTTTCGGTGCAAAAGTTGATGAATGTGTTTTTAACATATTCTCCACCATTATCAGTTTTTAGCTTAAGAATTTGATGTCCAGATTGTTTTTCAACAAAGGCTTTGAAGGCCAAAAATGTGTTAAATACTTCGCTCTTGAGTTTTAAGAAGTATACCCAAGTGCGTCTGGAGAAATCATCAATGAAAGTTAAGAAATACTTGCAGCCAGAGAATGAAGCAACAGGAAGTGGACCACACAAATCACTATGAACAAGCTGTAAAGGGACCGAGGTGTGCCAAGAGGCACGTTTGTCAAAACTGTCCCGATGATGTTTTCCGAGTACACATCCGGAACAAACACCATCTCTGCAAGATACCATAGGAAGACCTGTCACCATATTTTCTTTACATAGATGCTGAAGGGAGCGATAGTTTAAGTGACCAAATCGCTCATGCCAAAGATTGCTCACTTCATCATTATGAGCAACAAATACTGAGGGAAGATTTTGTTGGATACCTATACCAATAGGTTTCATATTTCATGATGGGCAAATTCAAATACCAAATATGCTCTGCTTTGCTGACACAAAGATCCCATATTTTCCAAGGAGGGCAAGGTGTGTACATGCCTTCATGTTTATTAAATTTTGATGGATGGTTCAATAGTCTAATCTGGATCATGCCATGTTTCAAATTTTCTGTTGTAGAATAGAGAAAGAAGTCTGTCCAAACTGTTTAATCTTGGCAGACCAGTAGCTAGGCAGAGAAGCTAAGGTTCCCTACTGCTTAATCTGGGGCCTTGGAAGAAATAAGGGTAGTGCTAGATAGGAAATCAAAAGAAAAGCCAATGAAAAAGAAAAAGCACATAAGGGTTTGCAAGTCCAAGTGCACCCTCCAAGAAGAAACAAAAAATGCTAGGCAAATAGTTGGGTAAGTAGATGGGTTTGCAGAAGTGGTGTTCCTTCCAAGCTGAATTTTGCTAATTAATACAAGGAAAGCAACACAATGGAGGATGTCTAACTTCCCTTGTTCCTGATTCATCACTCATTACTAACATCCCTTCACCAGTTGTGTTTATGAAAGAGATTTCAAGTTTTATGTTGGTTCTTGTATCCTAAAGAGCCACATTTCTTGTGTAAATTCTTTTCATTTTGATCTACTCCCTAAACTAAGTTGTTCTCAAGAAAACTTAGTAATATCACTCCTCATTCACCTTCTCCCTCCATATTAACCTCTAGCTTGTATTATCTAAATCCCTATGTCACCCTTTCCCTACTACTATAACACCAAGGTGTATAAACCCTAAGCATTCTATAAATAATCCCCCCCTTGGCATTATAGCCATATGTTTCACCACTAGGGAATCAAATTGACATCTGGTCAGTTTGAGAACCCAGCCCTAACCTCTTATCTCCCCCAGAACTCATTTGCCCATTCAATCCTTCACTTTGCCTAAAGAAACCTTGGAAAAACCCTTTGCAACCTTTTAACCCACCGAAAAGGCAAAAATACCCTGAAAACCCATTTTGTTTGCCTTGTCCTAAGTTTGGAGCCCTTTGTGGGCTTTATATATGAAAAAACCCATTTATCTAAAGTTCTGAGGCATATGCGACTTTGCAAAAGAAATTGCATCAAAAACCCATTTTTTCCTAAGTTTCGAGATTTTATCCACCTTTGTAAAAATACATTACAAACCAATGAAATTCATTAATATTCCCAAGGGTCCCGCCGGGCGCAAATACCATGAAAAATATTATTTTAATCCCTGCCCGATGCCGTATGCTCCGTGCAGATCATTGGCCCGTCGACCGTCCGATCAAGCTCTTTCCATCCGACGGTTGACGCGGATATCGGACCAGCCCCGACGTCCGATAGATATCATTCGATATCTGTCAGAGGATGACGTCAGGCCTGGTCCACGCGTCGCCCCCAAATCGTATCGGAGCCCCCTCTGACAGATTCCTTTTCGTAGCATAGGCGGTCCGATATTGCGCCACCTGTCTGCCAGCGTCAGTGCCACCTCACTGCTTGCGTCATCGCCACATCTGCGCGCCCCGTCCACCATTGCTCCACCTTTTTGCCACCTTACCACCCTCGTCGACCACTCATAGGCCGCCTCGTCACCTGGTGACGTCATGTTGACATCACCTGACCCTGACCCACCTGATGATGTCATGCTGACATCATCCCAAAAAGGCGCGAATGTCCCAAAAAAGCCATATTTTGTCAATTTTGCGCATCTTTTTGCACTTTTTGCAAAAAACATTGTTGCGCCCGCTGCATGCGTTTTACGACCAAAATTGCACCAACCTACTCGAATTGGACCAGAAGACCTTCGGCACGCCTACCCACCTGCATTTGTGACCCGGGCCATCGATTTACCAGGTATTTATCCCTGCAAGTCTTCTCTGAAACCTGGTTTTTGTCTGAAATAACTAAAAACTCACTTAAGGGACTAAAAACGCATAATTCACCACTGAATTCCCTGCACCAGTTCCCACTTGAAAATTTAATGATCGAAATTCATGCCGAGCCTATTTTAACGCAACCTTCACTAAAAACCTGCATTTTTGTTCGCGCAGTCATGAACAGAAACCTGGAACCTACATTTAATTATTGAGGAAGGTCTGTTAAAGACAAGAATTTGCCTTCTCAAGTGACTGGAGTAGTATTTCAATTGCTGCAAACTTACCCTAATATCCTTCATTTCTCAATTCACCTCTTCACTCAGGCAGTGCTCTTTTTTCTGTTACCCAGTCTAAGTAACAGTAGTCTATATACAAAACAGAGTCTAAGTAACCATGGAGACTCCAGTTGCACCTGTGGCCCTCAATATTGCCCCTTTGAATGCTCCTCAGAGAGAATTAGAGTGGCAAGCTTTAGCAGACCTGGATTACCAAATTGCAGAAGACTTTATTTCACAAAGTAAATTCCATTTACACCTGCTAAATGAACTGAAGGCCAAGCATGCAAATGGAACAGATATATTGAGCATTTGGGATTCCTTCCTCCCAGTCTTCAAGCTACCTCAGGTCAACCAATTCCCTGACCTAATTCATCTATGTGTTGTGTGCTATGATCCCACTCAGAGAGCTTTTCTTGACCCTTCAGGCTCAGTAGTATTCTACGTGACCCCTGAGGCCATCAAAGAGATGCTGCAGTTTAAAATTGAGAAGAAATTGGTCCCCCCTGTCTTTGTCTGATTTGATAAACCAAGGAGCCAAGATGCTGACTGATGCTGAGATCACAAAAACAAACCAACTGTTTATAAACTCTGACACTGTGCAATACCCTCCTATCTTTCATGGATACCTCAACTCATTGGGTAGGGACCTTGCAGATATGATCAGTCCCATTTTGGGTTATAACTCAACTTAGTACCTTGATGAGACTGTACTAGTGATGATGACTATGTTCTCCCCTGGCAAAACTCCAATATGTTATGACTATGCTACCTACATTTCAGATAAGATGCATGAGCAGTTCATGAACCTGTCAAGAGAGAATGTGTTCAGATACACCTCATACATCTACCACTTAATTCTATACTATCAGCATGAGAAATTCTCCTTCCTTGTCAAAAGAACTGATGCACAAGGCAATCCAAGGTCGGTAGTGTACTGGAGCTCAGTCTTTCACTGCAAAACTCATTCTCCATACACTTACTATGAGTTTATAGACCTCTTCATCCACCCAGCCATGTCTTTGCTCATGAGCTCGCCTCCTCCAAGACTGACAGATGAGATGCAGAGAATCTTGCAGTTGTCCAAAGTGTACAACATTGGGGATTGGTATTTTTACCAAAGCTACACCATTATCAGAATATATGGTTGTGAGGTACCCCCATACAGACTGCCCAAATATCTTCCCATGAGACTATTTGCCCTTGAATACTTCAGGCAATTTGGGAATGCTGATATGATACACTTTGCAGGCAAAGGCAAGAAGGCACAGCTAAAAGTAAAAAATCAATTGGGCCACCTTGTTTTGAACAAAAGGGAGGAAGGCTGGAAAGAAGCTGACAGAATGCTGGAATTCCTTGGCCTGAAGACCAGCTTCCTCTGGAAACCCTATGACCCCAATCACTCCATATCATTAAGAAGGGTCAAATATAGGCTCTCTAGTTATGGCCATGTAAGTTTGCCTCACATTGAATAATATGCAAACCAACCAAAATGGAAAAGAGGCACACTAGAGGAACCTATCACACAAGAAGAATTGAATGAGAGAGCAAGAATAAATCTTCTTAAAATGGCTGACTTGGAACTTCCTGCACAGGTATACTCTCTGCCAAAGCCTCAAGCAGGAGTAGCTGCCTCATCCTCCACAACACATCAGGAGGTAGTCTGAACCACAATCCAAGCTCACAACAAAAGCAAGGAGAAAGAGATGGAACAGGAACAGGGACAGCAGGAACAGGTTCAACAACCTCAACAGGTGCAGTAGCCACAAAAGGAGTAGCCAGGGCAGGGCGAGCAGACAGCAGAGGCCCCAATGGCCACACAGCAACAGCCAACACAAATGGCACCTCGCAGGCAAGACTCAAGGCTTGACTCTTCTGTCCTCCAAACCCCACAAAGGGAGGACATCAGCAGAAAAAGGGACAGAGAGACTCCCCTTACCACTTCTCAAGGGGAGAAGAGGCAAAGGTTAAACCCTTTTTCTGAAGAAGAAATGCCAATGGGGCAGACTTCAGGTACAAGCCTGCCTAGCATGGAGGCCTCAGCTAGCTCTTTCCAACAAGAACAAGAAAGGGCAGCAGGATGAGAAGTTAGCTCCTCAGCCCAGCAGAGGGAAGGAGAGAAAAGCATCAAGTAGCAATTTAAGGACATCAAAAAGAGAAATGAACCCTTAAGGCTGCAGTTATATAATCATCTATTAAAAATGGCTCCCATAAACCAGCAAATACTCATGTCTGCATATGATGCACATGAGGGAAAAATGATAATGAGCCATTTCACACCAGTAGTGCAGCAACCACAATCAGCTGCCGATTATATCAGGACCAACCTTGAGGTCGTGTCCAAAGACATCCACCCAATGGATCAAATTGAATTGCATAAACAAACGGGTGAGATGGTGTATGCCACCTTGGCAGATAAAACCTTGGTGAACTATAGGCTGCAAAATAGCCTAAATAACACCACTGCACAACTTGAGCTGGAAAGGGCTTCCTCTCAAGCTAAAGACAACAAGATCAAAGCTCTAGAGGAAATCATAATAGAGCTTGGACATGATCCTAAAGATGTCAAGGCAGTGCAAGAGATTCTGAAGCTAAAGGATGTTGACATGGCAGCACTGAGAAAAATGATAAAGATCCTAGCAACTCTTCATCCTCAAACAGAAGAGATTGCCCAGCTCAGACAAGAGAAGGATGTAGCTGCTATGCTGATCACATTATATAAAGAGCTCACCCACACTCAAGAGAGGCTGCAGGAAACAGAGGCCACCCTTCAGACAGCATTGCAACAAAAGGAGGCAGGGTAAACTTCACAAGCTCAGAAACAATTAATCTGGAGGAAGCTCCTCAAATCACTGCTCCTCCCAGTCAGCAGACACAACAAGCAGCACCGTCCATCTCAGCACCAACAACAGAGCAGGTTGAAAGCCTTGACATGCAGAAGCTGAGAACTGAGATTCAAGCCTTGGAGGCTCAAATGCTAGAGTTAAATCTGGCTAAAATTAATGAGAAATATGACAAGTCCAAGCAGAATGTTGCCGAAAGAGAAAGGGAGGTCAAGGCTCTCAAGAAGAGAATAACTAAGCTAGAAAAAGAGCTCACACTGGACAAGGTGACATCTAAGCTCAAAAGGATCCTGTGGGCCAATATTGGCCAGTCCATCACAGACCAGTGGGAGTACATTGAGAACATCCATGAGTAAATAACTCTCATTGGAAAAGCACACAGAGAAATCCAACGGGCAAGGGCATCTCTAGGCAATATGCCTGAGATTGCCACTAAAATGATAAATGTGCTGAACTACAGGACAAGCTCCTAGCTTATCAAAATGGGAATTGGCAACAGGACTGAGACCATTTCACTGATCAAAAGGGTCCTGACATTAAGAAACCTGGTTCAGACCCTGGAAAGAAGAACCCAGGATATGCAAGCAGATATCAACAAATTCCAGGACAGGTTCATGGCATTACAAAACAGGGGTCTTCCTAGCTTGCTGGAGCCATCAGGAAAGCTACTCTCACATGAAAAATATGCCAAGAGAGTCAATAATTTTGTTGCCAATCAGATTGCAGAGACAGCTAGTACATCAGCAGAAACAGGGCCAGCAACAGGACAGACCCTCTTCAACAGGGTGGAGAGTTTATTTTTTATTATGAATGAAATCACACACTTGTTTGATGAGCCTCCCCATTTTTAGAAGTATACAGAGGCAGATGAGACCATGGGGTCAATTTTGAGGCATCAATTGCCTACTCAGGATGTATGGAATAATTTAATACAATTACTGTTAAATCAAAGCCAGTGATTATGTTTTTCTTTAGTTAAATTTTCGTACACAGGAAATAAGGATATATCAGCAGGTATGCAGAAAGAGGCTGAGCCAACTCAGCACAAATATTCGGCCACCATAGTAGCACTGGCAGTCATAGGTGACAGGGCCGAAAAGCCACAGGAGGACAGAGTTGCACAGACACGTCATTCAGCAGTTATAACAAAGCGCTCAACCGACTCAGTGAGCTCCAAAGGTCAAAATCTTCTGACAGGAGTAAAGAGCACTTATGTTGTATTAAAGATTGTAATAACTTCTTATCTACCACTCCTGTACGAGTTAATGAAGATATTTTACCTCTCAGATGACTCAATGCCTGAGATGTTTTGTATGAAACACTTCTATATATTCCCCCTCACATATGTTAGCAGGGGTTGGACGTTGGATGTAAGAGATTGCTCATATCTATTCTACTGTTCTTTTACTGTAACTCTCAGAGAAGTAATACAAATGATGATGGAATTTCCAAAGCTCTGTGTTGCTTGATGTCTTCTGGTGTTTAGCTGAATGTTGCAGGATTCCTCCGTATCTCATGGCACAATAAGTTTTTCCTATAACTCTATGTTATGTGTTTTATTATCGTTCATATTTTCCTTCATTTTCCTGTATCTTACAGCTTATAGCAAGGAAAAAGAATAGTTCCAGGACTTAATCACAGATTACCCTGAACTCAATCTAAGCTATTTGAATGTTTTTCTTCAGTTATGGTAACGAAGCATAATTCTTAATTGCTACTCTTTCACACTATATCTTCACAGTGATTATTGTTTCAGGAATTCAAGTTTGCTCCTGAGGAATACATCCCTTTCTCACAACCCAGCTTAGTGGAAAATTCTTAATTGCTTTCTCACTGGTTGTTTACACTCCATCATCACAATTTCAAGTTTGTTTCATGAGATATCTAAATGGCTCTGTAACTCCAGCTGCTCAAACTCAAGACCTCAATAAACCAATAGCCACAGACTCCATTGCCCAATGGACTGACTTCATCTGCAAATCTCCACTTTAAGTACAGAAAAACATCCTTCCAACCAAACATAAACCAAAAACCTTTATTTCATAGCTAGCGTAATACCACTACAGAATAGAGACAGACCTTATAGAGAGAGCCCTCTCTGATTACAGCTAGGCTAGAAGCTGTAATCCAAAGATTGGTTAGTGGTTACTCCGGCCGTATTCCCTTGGGAGTCATAGGGAACAACCTGGGAGTTAACATAAATGGAGACTCCACTGGGGACCTCTTTAGGATTTTTAATTGCTATATGTCTCCTGAAAGCCACACTTGAAACCTGAGTATCAGTTAAGAAGCCTTCAAAACTGTTTCTGTTTCAACACTAACAGCTTTAAGGAAGAGCTGATTCAGTCAAACTTCATACTAGCTTTGAGATACATATAGCCATTTCAAAATCTTGTCCAGTCCCTGCAGATATAAAATTTACCTAAAAACCTCAAAAAACTAGTTCAGAAACTGGCTTCCAAAAAGAAACTTCGGTACACTAGGGCAAATCCTGACCCAAATCCACCTACTGTCTTTAAAAATCCTAATACAATCCCCAAATTTATCAAGAAGCAGCAAGGGCTAGATAAGCTTGCTGACTTAAGTCCAGAGACAGTTCACCTAAACCCCATCTCCACTCCAATCAAGGTTCTTTTCCGCCCCACCCCCAATTCCCCTAGTTCTCCATCCACATCTCAAAGCCCCCCTCTCACATCCTCATCCCCCACACATACTCCCTTGACCAACACTCTAGGCTCTGCTATACCTGTTACCCCTGTGGTACCCATTGTTCCTTTTGTCCCACTTGTCCTTGTCAATCCCCCAAACCTTGTGAATATGGCTATGAGGTATGCACCTCTGCAATTACCTGCTAATCCTGTAGCCCTACCTCAGGATTACCAAGCCAAAATCTCATATTTTGACTCCACTGGCCCGTTCTCTGCTATTCAGCATGCCAAGAGGATGTAGGATCATTTTGAAAACTATGAGATAGATGATGAAAGTGTGAGGATGAGAATTTTTGTCCAAAGCCTAACAGGTGATGTCAGAACTTGGTTCAGGTCACTTCCTGCAAATACCATCACAACCCCTGACGAGCTTTACCAAGCCTTTACCAACAGATGGGAGAAAAAGAAGGATCCCTTGCATATACTTGGTGAATATGACATGATTAAGAGAGGTCCCCAAGAGACAGTTCTGGAGTATTGTGCTAGGTTCAATAATGTATACAATGCAATACCCCAAAACTTGAGACCTCCTCCTGATTTGGCCTTATACAAATTCCCTGATGGATTTGACCCTGATATGGCTTATCAATTGAAAGAAAGAGCACCTCAAACCCTTGAAGAAGCACAAAAGGTTGCTGTCACAGTTGAGGCAAACCTAATTACTAAGAGGAATAGGGCAAGATTGGAAAAAAGAGTTGCCTTTAAAGAAGAACCCTCAGCCTTTGACCAGAAATTGGATGCAATAATCTCTGGTATGAAGAGGTTGGGTGACAGGGTGGAATCTGTGGAAAGAAATTCATCATGGGAAGCACCACAAAACAACCCTAACCGAAATCCAAACTTTAGGAGAAATCAAAACCCAAATGTGGGCAAGGACAATACTGATCCAGAAATAAGATCTTCATTTCAGGAAAACTATGCTGAAACATCCACTTCAGATGAGCAAGTGGATGATACCCATATCCACCTAATGGGCCTTGATGATGAGCATCAAGTCTTCCTAAGTCAAGAAGATCATGAAGATAATGACATTAAACAATTCCAGACCAAATCAGGTGAGTCATTTGACTTTAAACAAGGTTATGACACAGCTGTTTATGAATTTCATAAACAATACAAACTAAGAAGTAGAACGGTAAACATAACACAGCCTGAAAAAACAAACGATAGACTATAGCCCAAGAGTGCCATAGTAACAGAGCCAATGAACACAAATGATTCACTAACAAAGGAAGTAACCATTGAAGAAGTTACTGAACAACTTTCCTCAACACAGAAGCCACTAGCCGCATCATCTATGCAGCCTAATCCAAGTAAAAGGCCTCAAGAGGTGAATGAAAAACATAAGCCCCAAGATCAATACAAGGATCAAGAAGAAACCATACTAAACAAGGAAAAGGTGGTCATCCACAACACTAAGGTTCAATCTGAAAAACCCTTTGACTTGGAAGCTGAAATTGGCAAATTGAAAATATCCATTCCTCTTGCAGAGCTAGCCAAGCATGACATCTACAAACAACAGATTGAGAGGTCCCTCCAACTCACTCAAAACAAAGACAATGTCAATGTGTTGGATGACACCCCAGAATTGATATTTGGCCCATAGGTCGATGGAAAAACAGCAGGCACAGGGATCTTACCTTTCTATGTCAGTTTACATATCCATGATAAGATACTACACAATGCAATGTTTGACTCAGGTGCCTCTCATAACCTGATGCCAAAATCAGTCATGGAAAGGTTGAATCTAGATATTACTAGGCCATATAAGAACCTATTCTCATTTGATTCCAGCGAAGTTAAATGTCTAGGCTTGATAAAGGACTTGTGTGTATCCCTGGTCCAATACCCAAATAAAACAATCTTGATGGATGTTGTTGTTGCTGATATCCCACCCAAATATGGAATGTT
>APFE031757449.1:37728-104499 GCA_000404065.3 Pinus taeda
CCTTGCGGCTCAAGGTTAGCTTTAGCCGAAAAAACTAAATATTTTTCTCAATGTTTCTGATTTTCCGAGATCACACTAAGGTGCAGGGAAAGAGCATACGCATGAGAAAAAATCCTTCCTTTCTGTTTCTGATTTGCCCAGATCGCACAGAGTCGCAGGGCAAAGAGCATACGCAGAAATGAAAGGTATAGACGGTAAAAAAAATAGCTAAATAAAACGAAACCGAAATAAACAGAGAGAAAATAACAGTAAACTGCAAATAAACATTGTGTACCTCCAGATCTAAAAAATTTCGTAGCTAGGGCTACAAGAAACCTTTTCGCGTGAAACGAAAGGGGTTGCTCACTGGAACAGATGCTCCCAACACAACAGAGCAGTACTCTCGGCCTAAAAGCAGTCAGAAACAGCAGATCTAGGAGATGGCAGTGACATGCAGTTCTACCGACTTCAGATTTCGATCAACAACGGACGCGACCCTCAAATATCTCTGATACCATGTAGGAATTTACAGGGTAAGTTCCTCAGACAGAACACCAAAAGGATACCGCTCACAAATAGATCACAGATCAATACACCAGTATTTTGACGTGGTTAAAACCCTCAGAGAGGGAAACAGTCCACGGCCTGCGCCAACGTGGCTACTACATGAAATTTATTAATAAAAGAATGAAAATTTACATAAGCTTCTTTCATGCATGGTGAACCTACAAATGACCCTCCATGCGCTTTAAATAGAATTCATGGACCAATCGGGTGTCAAGCCATGGATCAAGTGTCGGTAATACCGAGGAGAGAATGAACCGTCAGAGCACTACATATCGTGACCATCGGATTGTAAGTTACAAAATGTACAATGGTAAAGAAAGACACTTTACCTAACTCTATACCTAACTCTATACTATACCAAGTTGAACTTAACTATTTCCTGTGTCGGAATATCCTAACAATGCGCCCTCCTTTTTTTCTCCTAAATGAGTGATTATAATGAAATCGCCCCCGCTGATCCAGAGAGGGAATTGCCTGGAAGAGTTCAAGTCTGTTAACGTGTCCAGCACTTCTAGTTTGTGGTGCAAATCTTGCGGGAAGTAAGTGTTGGTGAGAAGACCGTGTATATCCGTCCCAATGAGATGAAAAGTAGCTTGAATGAAATGATGAGTGGCATGGAAATCTTGAAGCATAAGAATCTGCGGGTTCCATACTATTGATAACCCACCTGAAGCTCCGACCGCGTCCACGGAAACTGATCGACTGCCGCTCCAGGCTTTGTTGAGGATCTTTTCGAGAGCAGTATTAGTACTTTTTGTTTCTTGTAGAAAAACCACAGCTGGTTTCTCTAACTGTATCATGTTTTTTAACATTCTGTGTTTTGAGGCACTGTTGAGCCCACACATGTTCTAGGAGATGAGCTTCATGAGGAACAATGGGGTTGGGGCTTGTAAAACTTCGTCAACTTTGGGAATCTCTCTTATTCCATTAATATTTCTCCTAGAATGATGGTTCTTTGCAGATCGGTTTTGCGTCCTCTCTTCTTTGTCTCTTTTAAGATTTTCTTTCCATCCCATGGACTACCTACCTATATGCCAAGGCATTTGTTGTGTTGAGCTTTGATTAGTACTCCTTCTAGTCTATCTATTTCCCAAGGGGGAATTGAATTATATTCTTTTTGCTTGCAGGCAGCTTCAAGTTTGAGAATATCGATTCCGTCCAGACTTACATTCTCTGGATCTTCCTCCATATTAATGGGGATGCTCTGAAGATCCTCTGTGACCCCCTCTTGCAGACTGAGAGCTAGAGCTGCATCGAGATCCATGGCCGAGGGTTGCATGTCAGTGTCTAGAGCCGGAATTTTTGAATTCGAGGAGAGAGGGAAACTGAAGGGCGCAGAGGAGGATGGATCCAAGGGATTTTTGAGATCTTGAGAGGAGGATGGTTGATGCAAGGTGGCTTGAGGGTCTTTTGGCATACTGTCAGAGGGATCTTGAGGGGTGAGGATTTGAAATCTATTCTAGGATTCAGCCTTCTTGGGACTAGAGGGAGCGACAGAATGTTTTTTGACATGCCTGCGGCGATTGGGCACTTTAATAAAACCTTCAGAGTCTTTATTAACCTCGTTAGAAGAAGATTTGAGCTGAATAGTCAGAGGACAATCCCTAAAAAGATGGCCATGTTCATCGCATTTGCGGCAACGAAAAGGGATATGTTCATAATCTAGAGGTTGAATCCATTCAAAGTCATCATGATAGAGACTTACCAAGTCTGCAAGGGTCTTCTTTTGATGCATCTGGAAGCAGATCCTGGCATAGGAGGTGAATCTTCTATTTTTGGTTTCCTCTGCAACTTTGATGAAGGTACCAATGCGATCTCTGATGTCCTTCAAAGTTTCTTCTCTCCAGTACTCCGAAGGAAGGGAGTACATGCGAATCCAGACTGGAGCATGACTGAGATCTTCCGTGTCTGGATTGAACCTGGGTTTCCAGTCACGCAGGAAGAGACCTGCTGAGTTGAAGAAGTAGGAGCCGCCTTCGAATACTCTGGTTTTATCCTCCAGGAAATTGAATATAGCAGTGAAGAAGCCTTTGGGGCCTAGTAGCAGCGAGACTTGTCCTTTGGGTTTCCATTTAGAGGTGATCCATCCGTGTAGGGCTTTTTCTGTTGGCTAGAAGCCGAGAAATTTTCCAATGAGTGCGTGATCTTTCATGTATTGTATTTCGCCGTTGATATGGTGACTGGGTAGCTCAACTTTGATTCGTTATGTGGCTTTTGGGATGCAGGTTGCCGAAGTCGCCTTTGGTTGTGACGCCATTGGTGCATTTGCCTCTTCTTCATCCGTGATTGTATGTTGCACTAATGCATCAGGCTGTTCAGAGCTTTGATCTTGGCCTGTGGAGGAACCAAGAGGAAATGGGGGATTCAAGGTAGCGCTGTCGTTCGCTGAATGATCGTTTGAAGGAGCGGGGGAAAAGGATTCCGCCCCTCCCACTGGGGAGGACATGACGTGATGCGTAGCAGAGGCCCGTATCTGTATCTGCTAACGACTCTATAATGTATGATGCGCTGGAAGGAGCTGGGGGTGCAGGGGCGCAAACCCGAGCATTGGCTACAGAGTGCAGAGCTCAGAGCCTAGGGTTCAAAATTTGTGGATTTATTACCGAGTAATGACTATTCAATTGTAACACAATGAGTTGTGAATCTAACTTAACAACCAAATTTTTAATTTTGAGAGCAATTGCTTCTGACAACTGTTCAATAACTGCATTCTACTTGGCAATATTATTAGTTGTTCTTCCCTGAAAAATACCTTGAAAATTGATCAACTCGCCATCAAGGAAAAAGCATGCCCAATCTGCGGAGGATAATTTATGTGTGCTACGAAAAGCACCATCAACAAAACCAAAATAATCATTTGATGACATCGATTAAATGACTGAAACACAAGGTAAGCAGAGGAAACATGTCTGCAAAGAAAACAATCACACAAAAAAATTGAAAACGCAGATCAATGAATTCACACACTAATGTACAAAAGTAATTACACAGAACTCATGCATAATACTTTCTCAGATAAAACTCATTGTGGGGCTGTGATAATGCATTACCTTCGTAGTCAACCAGCATATAGGCACCTTTTTGCAAGACACATTTAACTATGTATAGCCCATTCCACATAGGTTCAAACTTCTCAGCTCCCAACTTATCGTTGGCTTGGTCATATAGAAAAACCAAGTCACCTTTAGTGAAAACTCATGGAGAAATGGTTTGATCATAATGAGCTTTAACTCATTTTTTTTTTGCTTCGTTCACCATTGTAGCAATACGATGGGTCCCATCAAGCCTCTTGAGATAAAGTAATCGCTCCTCCTCAGGTGAGGTATCAGGGAGTAGCTCTATAGCTAGCTTTAACGAAGGAATTCCACACTTGATCGGGAGTTTCACCTCTAAACTATATGCCAACTAGAATGGAGTAAAACTAGTGGTTTTCTTAGCTGAGCTTTGGTAACCCCAAAGAGCCAAGAATAACATTAGATGCCAATCCTTTTTATGCTTCCCAATGGTACCTTGAAGCATGATAACTAAGACTTAACTAATCACTTCAAATTGGCCATTGGCTTGTGGGTAGTAAGGAGTTCAACTATCATGGAGAAGACCAAACTAAGCAGTAAGCTCTGTAGTCATGTACTGATGAAAATGTGATCTCTGATCAGTGACAATGGCTTGAGGGATGCCAAAATGGGCTATGACATGGTTAAAGAGGAACTGAGAATAAATGATATGATCATCATTATATGTGGGCATCGCCTTCGCCCATTTAGTAAAGTAGTCGACGACGAGATGATATAGTCATGCCCCCTGGCTAAGCAAAGGCTACATGTCATGAAAGATATTCTCCATTTAGCGATTGGGTCAATGGTAACAACTCGGTGTAAGGGTTCTGGTGGGGTGCGCTATTTACGGTTATAAATCTGACATTCATGGAATTTTTGAACTACTAGAATACAATATTTGAAGGTAGAAGCCCAATAATAACCGGTGTGAAGGATGTTCTGAGAAATGGCATAGCCTAGCATGTGACCACCACACGCCTCTAAGTGGAAGTCATTCAAGACTCGTTCATCCTCTTCAAGTATTATACATCTGTGAAGAATGCAATCAACACTGACTTGGTACAACGTGTCACCAATAATACGATAAGGTTGAGACTAATGTTGGATGTAGCATCGGTCCGGTTGAGAAAACGTAGATCCAAAATTTTGGGTTTGAAGATAAAAAATGATATTTATATATGAAGGGTCTAGAGTGATGATGAGAAACAAAGTTTCATTAGGAATATTCTCAGTAAAATCAGTGGAGATGTTTGGAGAACGAAGGACGTAGATGAATTCAAAAGAAATGATTGATTTCTTTGATTTCGCAGCAGCGAACTCCAAATCAAACTCTTGTAGGATAAAAATCCATTTAGAGTATTTTCCCCCAAGAAATTGACTAGTCAGCATATAATTCATTGGGTTACAATTAGAAATCACAACGGTCTTCTATAGAAGAATATAATGGCGAAATCGTTGAACAACATGGACGTCTGCTAAGAAAAGTTTCTTGACATGAGCATATCGAGTTTCTGTGTCAATAAGATTTTGACTCAAATAATAACCCACATGTTCATTTCCATTGTCATCATCTTGGACAAATACCATAGCAATGGTACCATCTGCTGTGGCCAAGTACATGAAATAATAGTGGTGGTAGTCAGGGGGATGCAATAAAGGAGCACTGATGAGTGTTTTCTTTAGAGCATCAAAATATTTTTGGACAATTTCATCCCAAATGAATGGGATCCCCTTCTTAAGAAAGCAAGTAAATCCCTTGGCAAGCTCAGCATCATTAGGGACAAAGTGAGGAAGAAAATTGGCCTTTACTTGAAGCTTTGTAATTGGTGTAGTGATGAAGGATGGGATAAATTTACAATAGCATCAACTTTAAGAAGATCTCTTTGGATTCCTTCTTTGGACACGACAAAACCAAAAAGCCAACCAGATTCTACGTAGAAGACACATTTATGTGGATTGAGACAGATTTTATAGTGTTGACTATGTATAAAAATTGCTCGAAGTTGGTCCGGATGGTCATGCCACTTAACAGAATGAGTCAGTAAGTCATTTAGATAAGGTTGAAAAATGTTTTTAATATCATGAAAGGCATATGACATTTCTCTCTGGATATTAACACCAGCATTTTTGAGACCAAAAGGGAGCTTCTTATAAGAAAAAGTCCCCCATGGACAGTTGAAACAAGTCTTGTGTTGATTAGCGGGTAATATGTTAATTTGGTTATAACTAGAAAAACCATCCATAAAAGAAAAATGTCTTTCCCAGCACAATCATCAATGATTTGATCAATAAAAGGGAGTGGGATAGTTATCTTTAGGGCATGCGCGAATGACATCGTGATAATCAACACAAACTTAGATTATTCCCCATTTTTTAGTTATAGGTACGATATTAGAGACCCAATCTGTCAATGGGATAGGGTAAATAAAACCATCTTTCAAAAGTTTTTCAACTTCTCCCTTAATAGCAATGGCCTTTCTAGAATGCATGGGATGAGTTTGTTGACAAATGGGCTTCACATTAGGATACGTGGGTATTTCGTGCACCACAATAGCTGGATAAATACCACGCATTTCCTCATGCAACCAAGCGAAGACATTGTGAAATTATTTAAAAAGGTGAGTGTAAACCCTGATCTCATCAGGAGAATAGGAAACCAAAATGTGAATGTTCTAAAAAATTCCAGGTTTAATGGAAATGTCGATAGGCATAGTTGCATTAATATTTCCCATATTAGCTTTGGACAAAACTTCGTGCACCGGAAAGGGTGTTTGAAGTGGATGTGTCATTCTATGAGAAAAAAAAACTTCAAGACACGAAGGAATATCACTTAGACTTGGAAGAAACGAGGAACGATGATGGGCATCATTCCAAGGAGTTTCTTCAAGAGACATAAGCTCAAAAATACTCTCGTTGGTGGGGAATATCTCATTCATGGGATCTGAAGAATCCCAAGAGCCAATCCAAGGATATTACAAGTATGTATCGAGGTGCATACTAAGAACTGTATGACTTTTTGAAGCAGTCGTTGAAGCCAGGACAACTTCTTGATAGGCTTGTTTGAAATGACTTACCGACATAGAATCACCAAAAGAATCAACCCAATCCGGAGTAGTGATGATCCACGGATCATTGGATATAGAGATCATGTTGATTGAGGTAATGCAGAGGTGGGAGAGAAAAAGTTCCCATTAAAGAAGAATATTTGAAAAGACCAACCCCCATCCTCTCATATGGAATATTGGTATTTACCACATATGGGACGTTTCCATTTGAAGCATCGGAAGAGAAAAAGGACAATTGATTGATGGTGGCAATTTTCCCTTCATGAGGAAAACAAAGCACCCAGAACAAAGAAGAGACCACACAAAACATGGCATGGCCATGTAGAAGATTGTAGTTTAGATTCTCATCTACAGCTTCTACTTATAACTTGACCGTCTTTCCTTCCAAGGTGATAGGAAAATTTGTGAGAATACCATAAGGACGAGAGCCTCTGCGATTAAATTTTTCTAGCGTGTTTGATGACTGGTTGAGAGGTGGAGAGATGATGGCTTTCTAACATGAAACATACATGATGCAGGTGGAAGCACCTTCATCAATAACAGTCTAATGAATTGTCTTTACTCTTATAATAACTTGAATAAAAAATGGAATTTAATGAGGAAGACAAGGAACATGGTTTTCTATATCGAAAGTAATCAAGTTTGAATTAGCAGGATTGATGCCTCCTATAGCAGAAAATAATTATTTCTACTTCAATGGACAAGTTTGGAGAACTTCCAAGGAAGACATCAATGAAGGCGCTTGAGCTAAATCTTCGACAATACTGTAATGTTGAGAAGCTCTAGCATTTGGATTATAGGATGACTTACAAAGAAAAACTTTGTGAGGTGGTCGAACGACGTATTCATTATTAGGTCTCTTGATATGGACGAGACTAGCACTGGGTGGATTGGAAATAGAAGCTATATCAGTGGCTTCCTTTTCCACCATCTCCTTTTGAGGAGTTTGATATTCTTTCGATCATGTGGCAATAGAGATAGGCAGTGAACCCATCATGAAAACCTGAGAACTAGAAGAGGTAGAGGACTTTGGTTGGTCTGCCAAATTTGTCTGGTGAGATGGAAATGCCTCTTTCAGTATAATCGGGGTCCCTTTCAATAAAAGACTAACTTTTGCATGTTGGGGACAATCCTTGGTGTAACCATCTTCCTTAGAAATGAGGAAAGGATATTTCAGCTTTTGTATGGAGGCATCATCAGCAGAAGGCTTAGGAGGATCTTATTTCAGGGTATCATATTTTTATTTACATTTACCCTTTTTCTTACCTTTCGACAGTTTGTCTGTCGTGGTAGACTAAATGACATTAACCTCAGAGGTTTTACCAGGATTTGATGCAGTTTTCAAAGGAGGACTAGAATGAGTATTCAAAAGAGATTTTTGCTTCAAAGAATCCTTAGTGGAAGTTTGGGATACTGATCCAACGATACCATCAACAAGTGGTACATCTGGAGACTTCTAAAATTATGGATCCAAAGATGGCCTTAGAGCATTCGACGAAATTTCATATAACATTCTAGATTGGGAGTAAACCAAATCCAAATTTTGGGCATAGGAAATAGCTTGATCCTCAGTAACACAACCTCCCATAGCTATATTTGCAACGATTTTGTTTATGAATGACTTGGTGAACCATTTAGTCAATAACTCATCAGGGATTTCAAACTTCATGAGGTGACATTAACGTCTCAATTAATGGATGTGATCGGTGATATGGTTTGTTGTATACTATTTCAAAGATGTACGCAAGTGGGTACCAGTTTCATAATGAACCAGTAATTGGAAGTGGGTGAGGAAATCCATGGCCAAGGAATTGAAGTCTTCATAGGTACCTCAATGTAACTCGATGTACCATTTTGCAACAACACTTGTTAAGGTTCGCTGAAAGAGGAGGAGACGAATATATTCGTTGACATAGGAATTGGAAGACCACAATAAGTGATATGGCATCACATGTGCTTGAGGGTCCTATTTATCTTTTCCTTTGAATTTAGGGAAATCACTCGGAATTTTAGTGGTAACTGGAGCCCAATAAGGCGAATGTAGAATCAGATCATTATTAATCCTCGAGACATCAGGTAGTTCCAATGTCACTAAAAATGATAATTGCAGGTTAAAAGGCATATAGGGCCTTTGGTAAGGCCTAGTCTGTGGGCTCCAACCTTGTTGGTAAGGGTTCTTCCCCCAAAGTGGAGGATTTTGACCACAAGGGGCTTCATTTTTCCCCCACTGAGGGATACCTTGATCATAAGGTGGATTTTGTCCAAGGTAGGGTTGATATTGACTTGCCATAGGCTGTTGATAACCATAAGGTGGATAAACATTGTGCATGCTTGTTGGCTTGTTGGGGGCCTGACCTAGGTTTAGAGTTAATTAGCCAAACAAATCCTTGTACTACTGTCCCTTTCAACAATAGTCCACAGGGCATGGATTGAGGTCTCACTTGAAGTAGTATGGGATGGTGCTAGAACTAGGTTTTCACACCCTTGAGATGTCTAAGAGGTTCCATTGGTCGACTGTTTGTTCCTGCACACAGGTTGATTCATGCACTTTCCCGTTCCTCATGGCTTGATACACTACCTTTGTGCAGCTGTAACCATGGGTTGTGGATATCTCGTGTCGCGCTCTGCGCTATTACCTGAGATCTTACTTTCATCCAGTACTAGTTAATTACCTTTTCCTACTTGAATGTCTTAAGTTATAATTAGTAATAAAAAGCATTCATACAGGTTTGTGCAATAAATAATAGTGTACTTGCAAATTATATCCAATCATGCATTAACCTGGGAAAAGGTACACAGAAATATAGTAAAACTTCTCTTATTTGATTCTCCTAATGGTTACAGACTCGATCCATGGAGGAATCCAAGATGGACAAGGAGATAACTCCAAAGGTACACCAGGTTGATCGTATGGACTATAAGGATGTTGAGGAGATATCAAAAATGGGTCAAATGACACATTCATAAGGCATAAAACAAACATCTATGGAATATCAGGGATTCCTGGATCAGACTCCTGAGACAATGATGATTCTCGAGGTGTAGGACGAGAAGCAAGGGGTTGGATACTTGGGACAATTCCAAGTTCAAAGCCTTGAGCTTCAAGTGACTATGAAAGTTCATGATGAACTCCTCATGAAGACCCTTTAGTATCAGACAATCAAGGGGAAATGTGAGGTGAACGGAATGGTTCAGCCACGATGAATTTCTCGCAAGAGGAGAAGGAGAAGAGATGATTATATAATGGCTTATTAAAATCAAAATTTACAAGGAATTACTCAATGTGAGGCAAAGAAGCAACTACATGGGTTCAACATGTTATCGTTGGTAGTTAATTTGGTGACACAAAACAACAAATAAATCAAAATAGGTAATGCTAGGCAAGATGGTTTACCAAGTATCAGTGAACCATTATATAGACCTTAGCCGAAACCAAGGACTTGATGTACGATGACCGATCTCCCCGAATGTTGTGTTTGGTGTATCACATTTACAAGGTGGATGAGTCAGTTACCTATGGCTAAAGGATAGAAACCTAGTGGGGTCTCCTAATCTATAATCGAAGGTACAGGGAGCACAATTCCGTGTTAGTGTTTTTTAATGCATAACTCTTCGATGAGAGCATCCCTATATACTTTGCATACTGAAGTTCCTCCTATATGCCTGAAAGTACTGGAGAATCTTTGATATACTTTCGTACTGGGATGGGATTTCAACCCTGGGATACAATGTAGGAAGCTAACGGTTGTTTCTATGTTTTAAGACATTGAAACATGTCTCTAGCCTAGACCTCTAGATTTTTTCATTAGGTTACAAATGCTCCTTAGGTTGATTGAGGTAAATTTTAATTTTATCTTGAATTAGGTTTCATCTTTATGGATCAACGATGTCATCTAAATTCCTATAATGCAACTAAATGATAAAAATGAAATATTTTCATTCGATGAAGGTAGACTAATGAGGGAAGAGAGACAACCAAGAAAATGTAGCAATCATGCAAAATTCATCAAAACATATTTTTTAACTTTCCAATCCAAAATGTAAAAATGAAATATACTCTTTTACTTTCACTAGCAAATGCAATGCCAAAATGTAATCCTATGAGAAGCAAAAAATCACTTTTCTTTCACTAAGATGCACTAATATTTTTGTTCTTTTCCTTTCACTTTGATTCAACAATGCAAACTAATGCAATGAGAAAAGGGTAAATTGCAATATAAAACAACTAAAATTAAAATTTCATTCACTTTTGGTTTCGAATACAAATTGTTTCAAAAATATTTAAATGAAGAAGTCCTTTGAATTTTCTTTTCGAAACAATGAAGTCAAAACAAGTATCCACTCTCAGTTGTACCAAAGCAAACAAATGTAATCCAAGTTTCATAGTGGATTTGAAGTAATTTTCAAAGTACCAAAATGATCCAACACTAATGAAAATAACGTCACAAACACAAACCAAAAGCAACTTGAAAATGGTGTCCTGATTACAGCGAAACTCTTAAATGGAAACAATCAATCTCATAGAGACAAACAAGGTGATGGGTGAAGGGTGATCTAGAAACCCAAGAAGGAAATAAAGCCACAAACAGACATCAACAAAGGCAAGACACAATTGTAATCACACACAGATAACAATAATGACAAACACACTATAATTACACTAGAAAATGACTCACAGAGGTCGAAAGCCACTGAAAATAAGAAGAAACCCTAATTTTATTCTATCCTTTGGGATCAACATGCCTGTTAAAGGCAGAAGGGTGATGAAAGGTAGAGAAAAGTGACTGTAAATTCAAAATTAGTGCTGGCAACACTTCTTTCAGAGAAGAAAATGCACAGGGAAAGAAAAATAAGGAAAAAATGAAAAGTCTTGAAAATCAGAGCACGTTCATGACTCTCAAGAAAACACTAGTGATTGCATATCGCTACAGTGATGCACACAAGCTGAGAAATCGATGGTTAGTCAAACTCATCAGAGAATCTGATTGAAGGAATGGATGGAAAGGTTGTAGCTTCTGCGACGGAGTTGTCATTTTGTTTTCTAGGTAAATCCTCTCCGCGGACAGAGACGATCCCTCTAGCCCAATGAGTGGGACTAGAAACCTATGTGACAATCTACAAGACACTTTCCTAAATTACAATCGAAATGAGAGAACATGAAGAAAATATACCTTGTTCTGATGCTCGAATGCACTTCTTTGTTGAAGATCATGATTGATGACTCAGGCTCAACTATACTACTCATGATGTTTGAATATCTGCACAAGAGATCAAAGACACAACAAAACATACAAGTCCAACAAGCATAATTTAAAGTAATCTGCTTAAGAGATCAAGGAGAATTGAGATAAATGATGCATTAAAAGAAACATTTATGGAAATTGAACCAACAGTTTTATCTATTAATGAATGAAATAGGAAGCATACAACCAAGCCTTGATGTCAATAATCTCTCCTTGAGCGAAGATCCAAGTCGAAGCTCAAGCTCTCCGGGCACTCCGTCTCCAATTCAAATGAGTAGCATGTAGGCACTATCTCAGCATAAGGATGAAAATAATCAGAGACCAACCATTTGGGAATGGGAGAGGATAAATAAATAGGTAGGGAGAGGGAGTTAGGATCTCTCTGAAGAAATGGGAAGGACCTCATCTCAAGGAGGTAGCTCATAGGGCTAAGATCAAAGGGAAATATTGGGAGAATTCGACCACATCCACAATGAACAACCTCCAACTCGTCATTCTAGAAGCCTCTAGATCACCAAGCTTCTTGCCCTCTTTGGGAAAACTTTCCTTTTAGGGATTAGCACAAGTATCCAAGTAAAAAGTGCAATGGCAGTGTGAGGCTAGTATAGTGAAACCTGCCGTCAACACTAGTTACGAGTGCCACCGTTGCGTTGGTCCTGAAATTAAGGTTTTAGAGCTTACTTCTTTAGGGAAGGCTCAAGGTATGTTTTCATTAAGTCTTCACGGAGGATCTGGACTGCATATTAGGAAGGGGACACCACATAATTTCCAAGTTTGGGGCACTCTGGCGTATAACACAGGGAAGTGCAGGAGCCGTGACAAAATATTGTGTAACAATTATTTTGAGGGAGTATCATGACAAGCCTATTGGGCCCTAGAGAAGGTATGTAATTACCACTCACTTTGTCATCTTTTCCTTGAATTCATCACTTCTTTACATTATGAAATAAGCATATGGAAAATGATTATGATATAATCTAGAAGAATTGTATGCAACGTAAAATGACTAATAATTACCCTTTTCCTATGCAGAAAAAGGAGAAAAAGAAAGATCGCCATTCTAAAGGAAAAGAAAAGACAAGGTTAACTTTTGTCCCTTTGACAAGGAACCACATTCAAACAAGGAAATCTAGATTGGAGCATATCAGCCAAGAAAAGGAAAAGGAGATACCAAATCAGTGCAAGAGGAGAAGAAGATAACTGAGAGCTAACAGTTTGGCGAATCCTCGATACCTTAATGATTTGTTGTTTCATTGATATCTCTGCTCGACTACTATAAGAAGAGGCAACATTGCTAGCCCAAGGGGGACTTATTATTGTTTTTATGAAACTTATTGTTGTAATTGGAAGTTTGATCATCGGCTCTCTCTAAGAGCAATCCTGTAACTCTGTTTTGATGTATAATATATAACTTTGGTTTCTATTCTATCTTTGATTCTAGAGTAATTGTAAGTAGTGTGTCCCTGGAGGCTAAGAGCCCAACCCTGGTGGAACACTTGCTCCTGTACCATTATTTCTGATTCATGTGTGGTTTGATTTCTTCTATTTGCTCTGTTTAGTAATCTGATGTTCCTTACTATTTTACATATCAGTTATGTTATATTTTGTTTCTATTTGAATAAGTAATGTTATTCTCTGCGAAAAGAATGTTATGCTATTCATTCTAACTTTATATCACATTGCTGTTCCTTTAACAATTTATATAACACTATTGTTCGTTACAGATTGCCATTGTTGTTCAATTACAGAGTAACAGTGCTGTATATTCATAAATCAGTATTACTATATTTATCTATGGTTTACTCTTAAACATGATGTCTGTTCATTTGGGATTGTTGTTCCATCGTGATCACAATTGTTGTTTCTTTATAACTGTGATTCATACTTGTTGTATCGAAGCTTAGATTACTGTTCCTTTCAAGATTAAAGTGTCGTGTGTAATATTTGATCTGGTTTGCTATACATTTACATTTGATTTAAGTTGTTGTTCCATATTTCATTTCCATTAGTTTGCTGTCCCATTTCCATTTGTTGTTCAAATCAATTCTAGGGTAAAGATTGTTACTTAATTCCTATAGGATATAGTTATTGCTTCATTCATTTCTGTATGTTAAGGTTTTGCTATTCAATCCTATTAAATACATTAGTTACTATTCCATTTCTAGTCATTTGAATTATCATTGCTTTGGTGTGCAAAATGATCTGAAACTATAGTGAACATTGACATATGTTGTTCAGTTCTCAGATTGATGATCTTTTCCTTGATTGCTTCTTAATTGCATATGTTTACAAAAGGAAGAGTTACCACTACTGTACCCTTGACTGATAAATTGATGTAGCTTTTGAAGTGTATGATTTGAGCTTTACATTTCTTTCTGAAAGTAGATTCCATTCCAAGCATCCGTTTACTCTTGTATTTAAGCACTATACTACTAGCATTACTCTGACAAATGACCGCCTCAAACTAAGTACACTCTTTGAGATAACAAATCATTTCTGGATTGATAATTAATGTAGGGTAAATAGAGGTGAAAAATACCTTTTTTACTGCTCGACATTTTGGTGCCATTGCCGGGGAAGAGTGTAGCCATTTGTTTCCTTTTCAGTGTAGTGTAAGTACCTGCTATGAGAGAATTGGGTTTTAAGAATGGAAGGTAAGAAGCTACGTACATAGCATGTAATAGCCCTGCTCCCCTGCCCACTTTCCTGCAGATTTTTTAATTGTTTTTGGGTAGAAATTAGCATTTGATTTGTGTGCATGAATAAGCAAAAAAATCCTGAAAAGAATCCTAAATCTCTACCAAAACCTGATAAAGCTAGGGGGCCGGTGACCCTTGGCTGATTAACCTTTATAGACGAAATCCTGAAGAAAGTAAAATCTCAGCCTTCAGTAGGACCTACGAAAGTTGCTTCTAGACAACCTACTAGTTCTCTTCAGGCCAGAGGATCACCATCTATAGCCTTTGCTAAGGTGCATAGTCAAACCGAGGAGCAAGATTTTCAAGAAGTTGAGAAATCTAGCCCAAAATCATTGCAAGAAGGGAACCTTAGAAACCTTTATGAAGGAAGAGGAGAAATAGGGAAAACTAAAGAACCAAGATCTCCTCTTGGAATAATTCAACCATTAGGCAGCCCAGATAAGGGAAGTGTTGCAAGAATCATTCATAATGAAGTTGAAGAACCTCAAGAATCAAAATCCCCCTAGAAATTAGGAACTCTCATCATCCCAGAAGTACTTTTAAGGCCATCCTTATTAAATCCATCCCCCCTCCGTCTAGCCAACCTAGGAATACCCTCCTAGAAATTCCGGAAGGTTATTGGCACATATTTGACCAAATGGCCCAGAACCAACCAAACACCCAAACCTCCACACTGCAATATCCCATTGTGGATATTGCAGCCAATGCACCTATGAAGGCAATTCCTCTCCAGCATATCCTTACATTTCATGGCCTAACATCAGAAGACCTAGATGCATTTTTGTTTGAATTTTGATGTGTTGTGTAGAGGATATGATTATACCACCAATCCCCAGAAACTGAAACTATTTCCCTCCACATTAAAAGGAGCTACTTTTTGATGGTTTATGGGGTTGGGTGGAGGTGCTATAAATAATTGGGAACAAATGAAAGATGCTTTCGTGAGGAAATATCAAGATTATTGTAGATCTAGAGAGTTAAAGGATGAAATATTTCAGATGGTAGCTAGACCTAATGAAACACTAGAAGAATATGTTGAACGTTTTCAGTATAATCTTCAAAGATCTCCTTATGCATCATTACAATTGCCTGATAATGTATTAAAAACAACATTAATTAAAGGTATGAAGGAACAATGGATTGAAACATTTAATATTATGGAAAAAGGAGACATTTATCAAGAAACTTTTCCTAACATCATTGATTTATGTATCAGGAACTCACGAGGAAGCACAAGGCTAAAACCAACAGAACATGACATCTTTACAAGGGACAACAATATCTCTGGATAAGGAGTGACTTGCGCAGAAATTGGAAATTTACTAGAAACTTTCAAAACTGACATATTGGGGACTATGAAAACGTAGCTCGATATTATGCAAGCCAAGCAGAAACAAGCAGAGGCAGAATAGAATTCGGCAATATTCTGTCCCAGGTGCAAAATGAAACACAGCTACAAAGAATGCGCATTAGATGCGGTCCAAGTTTGTGCCAACCACTCTATAGAAAGTTTTCCCTCACTTCTTGGTTTGAAAGAAGTATACAAAGAAGTGGAAGAAGAACCAGAACTGGTGTACCTACTTAATTAGCATTGTCAATCGCAACCACGACAATCAGGTATGTTTCCTGATCCAGCTTCTTCTTTTCAGCCTCCACAATATCATGCTTAGTAATATAATACAATGTGGAAAAATCAACCTCCCTTCTCAAATTGGTCACAACAACCATTTCCTTCATCATCACCATGGCCGAATCAAGCAAGTTAGTCTAATTGGCCAAAATTTCCCTATGCTCCACTATATTGTCAAAACAATGCATATCCAACACAATGGTCCCCTCCTACTTCACAGAGTCAAGCCGGACATACAAACTGGCAAAGACCGATGAATCAGCTAATAGGAACCATTCTGCTCTCTCAACCTACACTTCTAGCATTGTAGCAAAACCCCCAGTCTAACTTGAGACCGCAACTCCCAGCCTAACCCAACCCTAATCCAAATAATAGACTGGTTCAATCTATTCAAATAATTGAAACACCAGAGATAGAAACCGATCTAAGGGAGTGAAATGACCTTCAATTAATATTTGGACGCATTATAGAGACAGAGGGAGATAAAAATGTTCAAATTGAAAATCAGTTACGTGTAGAACAACCATTACAAAACAAAAATGTGGCTACAAAACAAACTCATGATCAAATAACCACATCTTCTCCTCAATTCCTAGAATAATTAATTATACTGTGACCTGTAGAACATCTTGATTCGGACATTTTGGGAGAACTTAAAAACCTATACCTAAAAATCTCACTCCTCCAAGCCATCCAAGACATCCCAATATATGCAAAAACCATCAAAGAGCTCTATATAAAAAACCAAGGAGGAGAATAACAAATAACCCAACAATCCAAGTAGTTGGCACCTTATCTGATCTATTATCAAGAAAGGAAACACCCGTCAAATATGAAGAACCAGGAATTCCAATAGTAACAGTACAAATCAATAGACAAACCTTTTCAAATTCCTTAGTTGATTTAGGGGTTACAATCAATATCCTAACAACCACCACTTGTCAAAAACTGGGCATTACATCAGTAGAACCAACTTCCACTTTATTAGAACTCGTTGACCGATCCGTGGTTAGGCCAGAAGGCACACTACTTGATGTCATGGTATCTGTTGATTCCTGGGAATATCCTACCGACTTTCTAATAATAAACCCCAAAAACCAACTTGATGGACACCCATTAATTTTAGGTAGACCTTGGCTTGCAACCGCTAATGGTTACATTGGCTACTGACAAGGTAGTATGACCATAACTAGAGGGCCTAATATAAAAAATCTAGCCTTATATCCTCCAGCCCAACCAAGTGTCTTGATAATAAAAGCTAAGAAACATCCTGTATCATACCTTACTGAAAACATTAGATCCCCATTAACTAGAGAAGATGCCCTTGATTTCAAAGATCAAATAGAGGATGATGTCATTAACAATTTTACTAACCAAGCTGAATCTAGATCTCATATACAATGTCACATGATCGAGGCATCATTCGATAATGAGTTGGAAGAAGATCCTCTCAAAGAAACTCATGACCAGACGATACCTACTATCTCTGTTTCAAATAGCAAAACTGTAGAGATTGAGCTAGGAAATACTTTAAACATTAATAGTAACCTGACTCCTCAACAAGAACCGAAACTGATCCAGCTACAAAAAAAAATATAAGGAAGAATTTGCATGGGATTATCCGAATATGAAGGGAATAGATACACAGTTATGTACAAACCACTTTCCCCTTCCATTCTTTGACCAGGTATTAGATACATTAGCATGAAAGAAATTATTTTCTTTCTTGGATGGCTTCAGTGGATACAATCAGATTCAGATTGCCCCTGAAGACCAAGACAAAACTACTTTTACCTGTCCTTGGGGAACTTTTGCCTATAGAGTTTTACCTTTTGGCCTATGCAATGCCCCTACCACATTTCATAGGGCTATCCTCAACATCTTTTGAGATTTAATAAATGAGGGGCTTGAAGTATACATTGATGATTTCACACCATACGGAGACGATTTCAGCCCAGCACTAGACACATTGGAAAAGGTGCTGCAATGATGTATCGCTACCAGGCTTTGCCTAAGCCATGAAAAATGCTATATGATGATGAATGAAGGTCTCATCCTAGGTCATTATATCTCACCAGCTAGAATACAAGTAGATCCGGCCAAAATTCAAATAGTTTTTTTAATACCTACTCCTACCACTCAGACAGAGGTATGCAGTTTTCTTGGATTTTCTGGTTATTATAGAAGATTTATAGAACATTTTTCTCACATTGCTGCACCTCTATACACACTAACAGGTGTTGGTTTGTGTTATATTATTTCCACATAGTTAACAGGGGGTTTGAGGGGTACCCATAACCCCACTTTATGGGGTCGAGGGCAGCGCCCCGGAAAATTTTGGTTTTGGACCCTATGTTAGGTTGGGCGGACCCACCTATGGTTTTGTGCATGATTTTTACACATGTCTTTTGGACGCGATGGTTTTTCAGTCCATGGTATTGGATGCTTCGGCATGTATAAATATGTATTGTAACATTGGAAGGAACATATGAAAAATCAAGCTGGTAGTCTCGGTTTTGGGATCCAATAGGAAATCTCCGTGTATACGTGTTTTATATGTTATGCTCTCGTATTTTATTTTTCCTGTGATTTAGAATTTGTATGTAGGTAATTTCTGTATGGGGTTAAAAACTACAACAGGGAATGTTTATTTTGTGTGGACAATAAATGTGACCATGCTTTTAAGGATCTGAAAAAGCTTGTGTCAACAACCCCAGTACTCAGAGGTCCAAATTGGGACCTGCCATTTCAAATTTCATCAGATGCCTCAGACATAGCTATTGGAGTAGTCCTTCGGTAGGAAGAAGATAAAAAACCATATGCAATCTATTATACTAACAAGAATTTATCTCCTGCTGAATTGAATTACATTGTTACTGAAAAGGAATTTTTAGCTATAATACATGCTGTAAATAAATTTAGGCATTATATCACTGGATATGCTATTGTTTTATATACAGATCACTCTACCATAAAGTATTTAGCAAATAAACCAATCACAAATGATAGAGTAATAAGATGGCTGATTTTGTTGCAGGGATTTGACATCCCCATAAAAGACTGACCTAGAAAAGAAAATCCTTTAGCTGAATTTCTCTCACGAATGGCAAAGCAAGTGGACATAGCAGCAGTCGAAGATCAATTTCCAGATGAAAATTTGTTCGTTGTCACTGTTAAAACACCCTGGTATGCTGATGTTTTGAATTATTTAGCAATAGGAAAATTACCGGAACATCTAATCCCCAATGAATGAAAGTAGATTGTCCAGCGTAGTACCCGATTTTCCTGGATTGTGGGCTACTTATTTCATACAGGGGCAAATATGCACATCATGAGATGCGTCCATGAATATGAAATTTTTGACATTTTGAAAGCTTGCCACAATGGACCGTGCGGTGGACATTTCACAGATCGATGAATTGGTCACAAAGTCCTACAAACAAGGTATTATTTGCCCAAAATATTCAAAGATGCAAAGAAATTTGTTCAAGCTTGTGATAGTTGTCAAAGAACAGGATGCCCTTGACAGTCCGATGAAATGCCCTTGATCCCATAGCTAGTCATTGAACCATTCGAACATTGGGCGCTTGGTTTCGTGGGTCCAATCAATCCATCATTGAACCAGAAAACATACATTTTGGTAGTAATAGAATATGTCACCAAATAGGTTAAAGCAGAGGCATTGCCAAGAGCTACAGAGGATTTCGTCATATAGTTCTTGTTCCACATATTTGTGCGATATGGCCTCCCAAGAGATATAATTACAGATGTAGGACCACAGTTTGTTGGTAATAAAATCATTGCAACACTGAAAAACTACCATATTCAGCACAAAATTACCTCACCTTACCACCCACAGGCAAATGGCCAAGTAGAGAGCACGAATAAAGTAATAGAAGAAATACTGACAAAAACCATTGCGTCACACAGACGCGATTGGGATACAAGATTGTAGGAAGCCTTGTGCACATAGAAAAAAACATGGAGAAGCACTACTGGTTATTCACCATATCAACTAGTATTTGGAAAGGAACCCATCTTTCTAATCGAATTCGAAATACAGACCTTGAGAATAGTACAGGAAGTCAGTCTAGACTTGAACGAGGCCCATATTAATAGACTACAAAAGATTAATGAGCTGGATGAAATCAGGTTCTCTGCTCTCCAACATACCAAATTGATCCAACAAAAGATAAACTAATGGCATGACACCCTCATCAAAAAGAAAGTCTTCCGCGAAGGAGATTGGGTGCTCCTATACGATTCTAGGTTTCAAGATTTTCCAAGGAAACTCCAGACTCGTTGGCTCGGACCATACGAGACCCAAAAATCACATGACAATGGTACCATTACTTTAACCACCATTGATGGATCGGGACATACCTTTAAGGCAAATGGCCACCGAGTTCGATTATACCGCAAACCACTCACTTGGGAATCCTTCTACCAGCAACTCCACGAAGACTCAGACACGCAGATTATGGTTGAGGAAGATAAATATTCCTGACCTTTGGTTCATTAAGTGATTTGATTGCTCTTACATTCTGTGCATAATTATTTTGTTTTGTTCATACAAATTACTTTCTGTACATATTTCTACATTTCTCCAACTTTTTCATTTTGCTATTCCTTTTTGAAGGAAATACACTTCTGCATTTCGCTGTTCCTTTCGGAAGGAATAGAATTTTCATTGTTCTGTTGTTCCTTTTTTAAGTAACAGTACTTCTGCATTCTGTTGTCCCTTTCTAAAGGAATATCAGCTCCACCATTTTGTTGTTCCTTTTCGAAGGAACAACACTTTTGCATTCTACTATTCCTTTCTGAAGGAATAGCATGTCCATCGTTTTGCTATTCCTTTCTGAGGGAACAACACATTCACGTTTTGCTGTTCCTTTTCGAAGGAACAACACTTTCACGTTTTGTTGTTCCTTTTCGAAGGAACAAAACTTTCACATTTTGCTGTTCCTTTTCGAAGGAACACCACTTTTGCATTTGTGCTATTCCTTTCCAAAGGAACAACAATTTTGTTTTCTGCTGTTCCTTTCTGACGGAACAACACTTTCGTTTTCTGCTGCTCCTTTCTAAAGGAACAACACCTGTGTTTTTTGTTGTTCCTTTCCGAAGGAACAACACTTGCATTTTCTGTTGTTCCTTTCCGAAGGAACAACACTTGAATTCTCTATTATTCCTTTTCGAAGGAACAACACCTTCATTTTTCTGATGTTCCTTTCTGAAGGGACAGTGTTTTCGCATTTTTTTTTCTTGCGCTTGTTTTCTTTGTGTTCCTCTCAATACACAATAGTTTTGAGTATATTTTTCCTTTTGTTTGTGATTTTGTATCATACTTGTTTTATCTTTTTAGAGTACATTTTCTTCTTTGTATGTTTTTCCATTTAGATCATTTTTGAGAGCCATGATCATTTAAGCACAACTATACATTTATGCAACTAATACAAAAACTAGAGGATACTAAAATCAACAAATTACATAAAAAAATTGTTATCTTTAGAAGCTAGTGCCTAAATTGGTAAGAGAAAAGAGGAAAGGACGCAACTATTGATCACCTTGCTGTCATTATTCTATTAATACCGATATGAATGATTATTTTTATCATGATGGTTCTTTCTAAATCCCCATAATTTTCTTTGATCATTATTATTGAATAAGAATAAGGGAATATTTTTTTTCTATTGAGATTTTAAGACTTCTTCCACCATCCCTACTCTTAAGGAGTGTTGAACCACCCTCTGTATATAAATAGGAAAAATGCTATATAAAATAAAAAAGAAGAAAAAGAAAAATGTTTATATGATTGCTAACATGATTTGTCAGATGAAGGATAGTGGGTCTCATCAAGAGCCAGCTTACCATGATCATAAGGAAGAAAGTGAAGTGCCATTCCCACTATAGCCACCACACTAGGGATATGATCCAAGAGACACATTAGAAAAAATAAAGAGTCCTTGGAACAAGAGGTCTCACCACGAGCCGTCTTGCCCACCTTTCACTCCTTCCTAGTGAATGGCATTATGATTCATCTAGTTACCAAGCCAGCATAATGGCCTCCATTCTGACATTACACAACACTTTCCTAAGCATACACAAAGGATTATGGTTCTAAGGGTGAAATAAACAACTCTGTCAAGGTTATGGACAGTTGTTGGCAATAGAGCTCTGTTGATGGTATTGAAGTCATATTTCTTATACACCAATAGTAATTATACAACCTTTCTTCTTATATCTTTATAAATCGTTCACATGAGATTATGTATATAACCCTTCCGAACCTTTGAAACATGAAAATCAATTACACATCAATTATGACAGAAAAAGTTAATAATGACCACATCAGACCTTTTATGAATGTTAGCTATCCTATCCTCCAATTCCCGCATCATATCTCAGCACTTCCTTATTTCTTAAGTAATTCTATTCTATGCCTCAATTTTAGTAAACCGCTTAACGTTGTAAACATGGCATTCATGTATACGCGGTTCCTTAATGGCTCTGTACCATGGCAGTTCAGCACGCTGCTCTTTCATTTGACGGCTAAGGTTGGCCTATCACATTGCGGGGGGGGCGGGCATAGGTAATCCCCATAATTTGTTGACATACGTGTCAGCTCATCAATTGGAAGAATTAATGACTTGGGAATATTAATGCTTAGGCGGTATTTTGTTTTCCAATGTGCACGGTTTGTTACTTTGAAGTTATTTTCATGTTTTGCTCTACAAAAATTGGTAGTAAGTTTGAAAGTCGAATAGCTTTCTGTTCTGACATCTTCTCTATGCTTTTCTAATAGCCAGCTAAAATTTGAACAACCTGATGTTCCATTATTGTCTCTTAGTTTTTACACTGTGCTAACCATGGGAGGAAGATCAATTCATAGGGAGCCACAGGTGTTGATAGTTTCCGACGCTGCACGAGAGATCCTAGCAAGAGCATGATGGTTAGTTTATCTTAACCATATACAACAATCCAACGAAACGGTGGCAGTTGAGCTTTCATAGAACTTGCATGAATATTATTCCATGGTAAGAGGAAAACAGATAGCAGTCACTGACGACATAATTGCAGAAGTTTCAGGACTGCTGGCCACGAGATCTGTGTGGACTCTGAAAAAGGTGAGATTGTTGGACGCCATGAAAATCTTCTAGGATGAAGGGAAAAACCTGACTGTAAAAGGAAAACGAGTTTTACCAGCAACCTTGGGAGAGCCGTGGGCGGAATTGGCAAAAGTTATCCAGAGCTACATTACTTGTGACGGTAGGAAGGACATGGTAAGACCACAACATCTTAAACTTTTAGCTGTGTTAAAACAAAAGTGCACTGTGAATTTTCCTGCGTTTTTAAATTCTTTATTGCATGATGTTGCCCAAAGCATGAAGACATCTTGCCACTTAGAGTCGGTAGTAAGTCAGCATGGCTTAATACAACTGATAGTCAGCCATAGCCTTGCCCAACAATAGAGCAGTTGGGAAGAAATGACTTTTGCAATAGACGTAAGACTGGCCTTGCCAGCCCCAAAATGGAAACATGATAATGGTTCATCAAGCAGACCTTCGAAATGAAGGAAATCTGTTAGATTGGCAAGAATCATGGGAATGCTAAGGAATCGCCAGGAATACAGTGGCCAACCTGTAGAAATACACGATTCTAGAGATGAAGAACCCCACAATTGGAAGGTGGGGAGAATGAAAAAGAATTGGAGGAGAATGACAAGGAACCGGAAGAAAAGACTGAACAATCTAGTCAGGAGGAAGAGGAAGCAGAGTAACACAGTGGAAGTCCACTGTAAAACCTGCTCCAAGAAGATGGGTTGGTGCAGATTCTGGCCAATATGGGCGAATATGCCCAAGCTCATAGCCCACTTGACCCCCACATCGAAGAAAGATCGCAGGAGCACTTTGTTCATGACAAAATTGTGTCCGAAGAACTGTGCGATGAAGATAAAGGAGAAGAGGATCCCTCTACTCATGATGAGAGTACATCCAGGAAAGAGAATAATGAAGAAGAAGAGGACTAATCTGTTCCTAGTCAGAATACGCTAGAAGAAATTCATGATGAAGAGGAGGTAGAGGAAGAAGCTACTCAAGAAATAACAGAGCAAGCTAGGGTTTCTACCCCTAAACAACTGGATCAGAATAGCACTAAAGAAGTATCTCGGGAAGAAAATAAGGCAATTAGCCAAGATGAAGGCATAGCACCTGAGGTACAAAGTCCAAGCCCGAGCAAACGAATGGCTGTTCCTTCCAAGAAAACAAAGGAAATTAAAAGATTGTGAAAGAAACAACAAATATTGCTTAACGTGATTAAGCAACTTCGACAGCAGATAAGGGTTTTGAAAATGAGGAAGAAGACAAAAAGGGACTCTGTCATAATGCATACAACTGCTCAGACAAAACCCCCTAAGAAAAATATTAAGAAGACTCACGTACAGCCTATCATTCAAAACCGAATGGAACAACACCAGGCTGTTGCCCATGTCAAAGTACAAATAGATGATATATCGGCCTATGACAAGGAAATTCAGACAGAGGTACCGTGCTCTAAGGAAATTCAAACCATAAATACGAGACGATGTAACAATAAGATTCAGGTAAATCTCCCACTTACAACCACTATGTGGGATAGTGACTCAAGGATAGTAACTGTGTGAAAGGACTTGGTGCAAGCCCAGCAAGTAGTAGAGAAACTTATAGAGCAGACTGCCTCTCAAGAAAAGTATGAAAAATTACAACAGCAGCTGAGGGACGTTAAATTATCTAAACACCAAGCCTTCAAAGGATGGCGACAGGAAGAAGAAAGAGTTAAAAAGGTAACTCATAGACTAGATAGAGTCATCAAGCAAATGGATACCCTATGCTCTTTGTACACTGATGTTCTAGCATGCAGGGCACCTGCTAGGAATTATGCTTTGTTTTTAATGGAAAGCAGGAGTCCCTATGGAAATAAACACTATTGATGACTCCATAAACTGTTGTAAGCACTATGGGGAGAAAGTTTAGCACCTGTTATGTGAATTATATTTGCACAATCTAGTATTAGATGGAGAAAGAAATCAGAACCCTAGCCCTTTTGTGGGAGATGTCCAACTGCAGACATTTATTTCTTTTGGTGTTAATCAAATAAAGTGGCTTAAAGCCTATAATTTCTTTCAAAAAAAAAAAAAATGGATTAGACTTATGGGTGAGAGGAGAACCTAGAGACCCATGGAAATTATGGAGCAAACGTAGGAGCCTAAGGAGAACTCAGGGAGTGATCGAAGCAATGGGACCTATCCACACAACAATCATACGGCAAGGGATATAATACTTCTTTACCATCAAAGACCTTGCCATAGTAGTAGCCATGTTTTGATACTATATTTCGAATTTGAACATCCAAAATTGAGAACCATTTGATTATAAGAACTTTAAGCTAGTTGCTAACCACCTGAGTCTCTATGGTGACCTTGTTTTGAGAGAAGGACCATCTTGGTTAGGCTGTAGATTCAGAAGTGCAATTATTTGACACCCTACACCAGGATATCAAGCCTTATATGAAATTCCTGAAGGACAGACGGGACATTTCTTTGAATTCCTAGCTAGCAATCATGGTTGTAGACCACCTCATGATATCCCTTCTCCAGCCTATTCCCTCATTTCCTTGCATGTCAATTATAATCTTTTCATGAGGGCATAAAAAGGGTAAGCAGGGGGGGTGTTGGGCCCTAGAGAAGGTACATAATTACCACTCACTTTGTCATATTTTCCTTGAATTCATCACATCTTTATATATGAAATAAGCATATGGCAAAAGATTATGATAGAATCTAGAAGAATTGTGTGCAACGTAAAATGACTAATAATTACCCTTTTCCTATGCAGAAAAAGGAGAAAACGGAAGATCGCCATTCTAAAGGAAAAGACAAGACAAGGTTAACTGTTGTCCCTTTGACAGGGAACTGCATTCAAACAAGGCAATCCAAATTGGAGCGTATCAGCCAAGAAAAGGAAAATGAGATACCAAATCGGTGCAAGAGGACAAGAAGATAACTGAGAGCTAATAGTTTGGTGAATCCCTCAGGATCCTCTGATCCTGAGGGATTGCTACCTTAACGATTCGCTGTGTCATTGATATCTCCGCTTGATTGCTATAAGAAGAGGCAGGACTTACTGTTGTTTTTATGAAACTTACTATTGTAATTGGAATTTTGATCATCGAATCTCTCTAAGAGCGATCTTGTAACTCTATTTTGATGCGTAATATATAACTTTGGTTGTTGTTCTATATTTGATTCTGGAGTAATTGTAAGTAGTGTGTCCCTAGAGGCTAAGGGCCCGACCCTAGTGGAACACTTGCTCTTGTACCATTATGTCAGTTTTGTGTGTGGTTTGATTTCTTCTATTTTCTCTGTTTAGTAATCTGATGTTCCTTACTATTTTACATATCAATTCTATTATATTTCATTTCTATTTGATTAGGTAATGTTATTCTCTACCACAGGAATGTTATGCTATTCGTTCTAACTTTATATTGCATCATTGTTCCTTTAACAATTGATATAACATTGCTATTCCTTACAGATTTCCATTACTGTTCGATTACAGAGTAACAATGTTGTATATTCATAAATTGGTATTACTGTATTTATCTATGGTTTACTCTTAAACATGATTGCTATTCATTTGGGATTGTTGTTCCATCGTGATCACAATTGTTGTTTCTTTATAACTATGATTCATACTTGTTGTATCAAAGCTCAGATTACTATTCCTTTCAGTATTAAAGTGTCGTGTGTAATATTTGATCTGGTTTGTTGTACATTTACATTTGATTTAACTTGTTGTTCCACATTTCCATTAGTTTGTTGTCCCATTTCAGTTTGTTGTTCAAATCAATTCTAGGGTAAATATTGTTACTTAATTCTTGTAGGACATAGTTATTGCTTCATTCATTTCTGTAGGTTAAGGTTTTGCTGTTCAATCCTATTAAATAGATTAGTCATTGTTCCATTTCTAGTCATTTGAATTATCATTGCTTTGGTGTGCAGAACAATCTAAAACTATAGTGAACATTGACATATGTTGTCCAGTTCCCAGATTGATGATCTTTTCCTTGATTGCTTCTTAATTGCATCAGTTTACAAAGGGAAGATTTACCACCACTGTACCCTTGATTGACAAATTGTTGTAGCTTTTGAAGTGTATGATTTGAGCTTTAAGTTTCTTTCTGAAAGTAGATTCCATTCCAAGCATCCGTTTACTCTTGTATTTAAGCACTATACTACTAACATTACTCTAACAAATGACTACCTCAAACTTAGTACACTCTTTGAGATAACAAATTGTTCCTGGATTAATAATTAATGTAGGCTAAATAGAGGTGAAAAAAAATCTTTTTACTTCTCGACAAAGCCATATTCAAGTCACCTAGGATATTAGAAGACTTTGACAACAACTAAGAAGTTGTACCGTTGATCAAACTTGAAGAAAGAGATGGCTGAGTTTGTTTTTAGATGTTTTGGTTACCAACAGGTAAAAGAAGAATGTAAGCATATAGCTAGCTTTTTACAACCAATTCTAATTCTAGAATCGAAATGGGAGGTCACTTCCATCGACTTCATTATAGGTTTTTTGATGACATCAATGCAGTATGATTCCATCATGGTTGTGGTTGACAGGTTAAGTAAGGTAGCTCACTTCATCGTAGTTAAGTCTACTAATTCAACTAGTGATGTAGCTCAGATCATCACCAGAGAGATAATGAGATCACATGGTGTTCCCAAGAAGATCATATTAGACAAATATGCCAAGTTCACTTCTATGTTTTGCAGGGAGTTGTTTGCAGGTTTGGGGAAAAAGTTAGCCTTCAATACATCTTATCATCCACAAACAAATGGATAGACAGAGAGGGTTAACAAGATTCTTGAGGATATGTTGAGGATGTAAGTCATGCATCAACAAAGGAAGTGGGAGGAGTATCTTCCATTGGTGGATGTTTCATATAATAATGGGTATCATGAATCCTTAAGGATGATTCCATTTGAGGCTTGTTATGGGTGGAGTTGAAATACTCCTATAAGATGGAGTGATTTAGTGAACAATGTGCTAGTTGGACCAGATAGGTTGGAAGAGATGGAACACGAAATGTGGGTTATTAAAATATATTTGGAGGAAACACAATATAGGTAGAAGAGTTATCATATTGTTATCATTCTGTGATTTTGAAGATTGGCAAGACAAAATTCACGAAATATACATCAAACCACTTAGGAGTCTAGGACCTAGCCTTCCTAGACTCAGAGAGGGCTCTCTCTATGTAATTATGATTTAACATTGATTTTAGTTCTATAATGTTTTAGGCTAGATATTAAGAATAAAAGATTTGTTTATTTATTTGTTCATTTCCTTTGGGAAAAGGAAACTTTTCAATATTTTTCATTAGGCTATGGAGTCATAGGCTGGTTGGTAGCATCAATCTTGCAGAGCATTTTGCAGGGCAAGCTACCTGTCTCTACTAGACCTTTAAAGGAGAGTGATAGATGGGATGAAATAAAAATGATATCAATTATGATTAGAAAGGATTCAAGTGTTTTTTAATCATACTTCAGAGGAAACCATACAAATTGTAAACACAGATAGTAGTAAGGTGCTCCAACAACATATGTTAAACTATAATTTCTACTTCACAATAAGAATGAAAGATGCATGGACGGATAAACAAAAATACATTAAACATAGAAGGAAAAACATCACCAGGTCAAAAAAAATTAAGTATCCTATAAACTATCCTTTTTATTGATGCTCCAACTCAAAATCACAATGCTCCGAATAGAAAAACATTACAATGACTAGGTTCCAACCCCTAATACTCCCAATGCATGGATTATTTAAAAAAACTACAATGATTTTTGTTGTACACTTGGCAATCTATTATTTGTTACAATGAGGGAAAAATTGACTAATGTAGCCAAGGAGTGGCCACGGTAAGAAAACTAGGACAGGTGTCCCTCTTTTCTGAGATGATGTTTCCTGAAGTATTAATTTGACTGGAGTGGTTTTGCTGACGTGGCTGGTCCTGACTCATCCATGTATGGTCGCTCTAGTCATCCTTGTCTCATTCTTCTTATTAGTCACATAAGTCACTCCACGCTTCCCCCTCTGGGATCTTGATCTTGGTTAATATTTGATAAACCTCATCAGCGTCTGTGTATTTGGAAAATGATTTCCAGACAAAAAGCACATGCTTCAGCTCATGTATGATTATTGATTGCTTCTAGTAAAGCATTTCTTGTTATGTTGCCTTTGATGCCAGATATATTTGTGGCATATGTGGCTATGCCTTGAAATTTCTTGACATAATCCCATCTATACATGGTTTAGTAATTTATAACAAACAGAGAGAGAAGGCCTTTTTGATGCAGAGGATGCATTTTGTTAAAAAACTTGTTGACTGTTAGCTCTAGAACTTGGAACTTTTCTTGAAGTTTCATATTTAAACTTTTCTGTGTTAGCACCTTTTTGACTTGTAGTATGGTCTCTGTCCTATCTGCTACTCCCAATTCTTCCAACTCATATTTGTTTCTTGCACTCAGAAACTTGATAATTCTGCTTGTTGTTGTTGGTATATCGCCCAACTCTATATTGGTGGCTGAAATGTCTTCTTTGGATTTCTCTACTAACTCTTTCTGCTAAAAAATAATTTGGCATATCACCCAACTCTATATTGGTGGCTGAAATGTCTTCTTTGGATTTCTCTACTAACTCTTTCTGCTAAAAAATAATTTGGATTCTAGGCCAAATTTCATTCATACGATCTATCACTTCGTGCCAAACGATCTCCTTAACCCTCCCTAGCGTATTTCCAATGGAGGAATATTTTTCTAACTTCTAAAGCTTCTCTATCAATGCCTTTGCTCTCTGCATCTCTACCAAATGATTGTTTTGAGCTCTTTTAATATGATCTTGTAGCACACCAAGTTGGGATTCTAGCCTCTTCATTTCTTCATTCTGCAGATTCATTCCTTCCATAGATCTTGCCAACTTTTTCGCACTGCTTCCTACTCGTGTGGCTACACCAGCTGGAGTAGTCATGGGTAGGGTTTTTAGAAGAAGGGCCTCCACTGTTGTGCTAGCCATCTATGTTGCCTTTTCTTTCTCCTGCACCATATTTTCCTTCTCTATCTCCATATATTTGATTTGAGTGGAATGCTCCACTATTAGTTTCATCATGTCACCGTTTATGCTCTATGTCTCCTCTATTTCCTTGATTAGTGGGTCATGTGTAGTAGGCAACTTGAGCTTCTTCTTTAGAGCTGCAATGTCTAAATATTTCTTCTTTATTACTTCTTCAACTGATTTTGTATATTAGGGATCATATCCAATTTTTATTACTAAGTCTTCCAAAGACTTGATCCTAGTGTCCTTTGACAATGATGAAATTCTCTCCATCTTCAACTGAGATTGAGTGTTTGAGAGGGCCACTTGCATTTTGAATAAAATCATGGAAGTGTTGGTTAAAATAGATGAGATCATTTCCCCTCTTTGCTTGTGCATATCCAGCTCATCTATTAGATGGACATTCTTGAAATCAAACTGAAAGGAAGTCTGCTTGTACTCTACTGGATTTTTGGGCTCTAATGTTTGTGCCTCTAAAAATGCCATATGCATTTTTCCCTTCTCTGAGTCAAAGGAAGAGAGAAGTCTCGCTTGTGCAGTTACACTCTGCTTCCAAAACTAAGCATAGGTGCTCTTCTTTAGTATTTCGTTTTTGATTTTGATTTATCTAAAGGTATAAAAAATTGTCTCTTCTTTCTCTCCAGTCACCTTTGAAGATGAGGACACTTGAAGAGATTGTTGTTTTTCTGAAATCGGAGTAGTGGGAAATGATTGTCCTCCAACCAGGGAGAAATCTGGAATATCAATTATGTTGATCACTGTCTACTATGGTGATCATTTGTCTATGTCCATATGTTTCCTAGGCTTCTTCCTATACTTCAACCTGAATTCATTCATGGAAATATCAGTTCCTGGTGATTGGTCTTCTCCGGACCTCTTCCCTGTTATCCATTGCTCTTGTTCTTTTCTTTTTTCAGTCATTTCTTCAGTAATTTGTTTCTTCTGCTACCTTGGAGTCTGTGCGCTGGAAGAGGAGATTGATTTCTCCTCGGTCTCCTGTAATGTATCAGACATCCATTCTATCCGATTCATATATTTCTTGATTTCGGGCCTTTGAGTGTGGATGTCGGCAGTGGACTCGTTTTCCACCCTCTTCTTAGAAATAATGCCCCATGGGTCATAAGACCATGTGAAGCTATGAGAAAAATTCATCTCCCTTAATCATTTGTCTTCCTCCTCTCCTGCAGCTTTGCTATTGCGAATGAAGGGACCAATTTGGGACTTGATCCTAAATTGGGATTTCCTCTTGGCTGATACAAAATGCATCTCATCTACACTAATCATATGTCTGATATACTCTAATGCAAAGATCCACATGGGGAAGAACTTTCGCAGCTTGTAGGGGGTTAACTCATAACCATACACTCTTATTTCAGTGTAGTTTGGTACAAGGACCAATGACCAGTTTTGGCTTCATCAAAAAGTTGCATAATTCTCTTTATATCATCATTTATCCTTGGTTCTAGTGTCCCACTAAGGAGGCTCATTATTGGGTGGAAAAAAATTTCCACAAATGTTTTGTAACTGAAATCCTTTTGATCTTTGATTACCAATGTTGTTGAAAACATTACTGACAGAGGTTCACCTTCCTCATTCATTTTGGTTAATGAAAACTGGAACTTGTCTGCCTAAAAATACTAAAAATGTAAACCAACATTGAGGAGTAATGAAAAACTTAATCTGTGAAGAAATTGACCAACTGTTCATGGATTTCATTTGCTAGAAATTGGACGAAGTTGAAAAGGACAAAAGGCTTTGATTCTGTTGAGAGGATAGATAGGAAAGCTATAATAGCTTCACCAATCCATTGGTCAGAATAATAGCCAAGTAAATAGGAAAGAACCGTGGCAATATGTTTGGTTCTATCAGGAAAAACAGAGGAGGAATAAGGAAGTTTTTTGCATGGTAGAGGTGTGTTCTTAGCCATGAAAAGTTATAATGTCTTAGCTCTCTTGAAGAAATCAAGCTTTTGGTACATTTCAATTAGAACTTCATGTGAAAAATGAAAAAATCTTTCAATATCCAGGGATTGCATCATTTGTATGATGGATTGAGCATCAATTGTGAATAAAATATGTCCTGTTCAGGCCATCACTATCCTTTGTTGTGGATTGTAACATGAATGACACTTCCTGATCAATTCTGGGCAACTATGTGTTTTAGAGAAGATATAGAAAGGAATGTTGGTGTCCCAAAGACCTATGTCATCCATTTCCTCCATGAATTTGTCCTCCCACCAACAATATATATTAAACAGATCAAATTATAACAAGGTTTCATGGATCTTGTGATCCCTGTCGGCTAGCGGTAAATGATCTAAATCTAGGGATGGGCGCACCATTGGGTTTAATACTTTTGGTTCTTTCTTTTTTGGTGCCATTTTTGTTATGTTTTCTCTACAACTTTCCTTTGAAAATTTCCTTGTGCTACATATGTAATAGAAAGGGATAAAAGAATTTGGATTTCAGTGAGGGAGAAAGAAAAGGGATTTAAATAGAAATGGGACTCAAAAGTGGGAAATGTTGATCTCTACAAGAAAATGTGTAGTTCCGTATTGTATATTTGTGCTTTGCCTTCACTTCACATTCTTTGTAATGTCTGGATGGAGTGAAAAAAATGCCTGTAAGTGCACAATAACAGTTAAAATTTGAAATCAACGTAAACTGGTGGTTTTATTATTTGTCATCGTGTCGCTGGATTGGCCTGATTTGGTGCGGGTCCGTTAGCTAACAGCCCATCCCATTTATTTCCCAACGACAAGAATGGAAGTGATTGGGTGGATGGGACATCTTGGCGTAGTGAGGTGGCAAGTGTTCCAATGGTCGAATGGGTGAGTGGTTGGTGGTATCGAATATAGCTATTCCAGGGGCTTGGGGAGCGGTAGGTGGTATGAGAGGGGGGTGCGAACTCACGAGGGCGTGACACGTAGGGGAGCAGAAACTGTCAGCTTCAGACCCCCGCCCTGAGATTAACTTTCTGAGGGTGAGCGGGGGCTGAAAGAGGACATGGGTCGTTGGATCAGGTGGAGTAAGAAGGGATGGAGTGATATCTGGTGGGTGGATTAAACATGATGTGATGGGTGAGTGCATGGTGGGGTCGGATGATAAATCAGGGATAGACTGTAGGGACAAGGGGGTAAATTTTTAAATTTTAGGGGAATAATGATATCAAAGTAATATAATGCCCCTTCCTTGGTTTTTCTTTTGATTTTCTTCTCCGACCTTAGCACAACATTAGCATATGTCCTTCTATTCTCAATCTTCCTACCCTTGTTCTATAGCCTAAAATTTTTGTTCTTTTCCATTTGTAGGGTGCACTTAGACTTGCAGACCCTTTTCTATTTTTTTTTATCTCTTTTTCTTTCAAAACCTAACCTACTCTATCACTTTTTTCCCTTCTTGGTGTAGATTAAACAGCTAAACCAATTTTATTTTCTACCTAGCTACTAATTTGCCAAGATTATGTTGTGTCGCACATCTTTATTTTCTAACCTATCAACATAAATTGAAATTTGTTCAATCATGCTTATACTATATGATTTGAACAACTTTTTGGGTATTTTATTTTATTTTTTCTTCTTTTTATATACCCTCTTTTCATTTCTTTTCTCTCTCTTTTTTTTTAATGAAATCAATTGAAAATTGACATCTTATGAACAATTTGAAACCTACAAACTTTGAAATGCTTAATCACCTTGAGATCCTATAGATTGTAGGACCCTAACAATGGCTCCAGCTGGGGATGGTACTTCTTAGCTTGAAGTGTCAAGAACACATGACCAGTAGCCTTGAGCCTTTCAAATCTATTTTGTCTTCAATATGATTTCTCTTGTTAAATGAACTAGCCAACTAAACCTGAAAACTGTGATACTTACAATGGAGTGGGGAAGTCTCTCTGCTTATGAAAAATAATGTTTCAACATCCTTCCATTGACAAGAACTCCTCATAATTCTATTCTATCTAATTATTTGAGAAAAAATGTATTATTCCCTCTGAAACCTAAAATGATATACGGATCCTTCCAAAGACTCTCAAATTTGCCATGTTTTCCGTTGTCTTCTCTTCTTAAGTCCCACTTTAACACTTCTTCTATTATTTTGAAATCATCAGCCTTGGTTCTTTTGTCAAAAAATTTCTTTATATTTTCTTGGACAACTTGATTTTTGTTCTATACTTCTTCTTTGGATTGTTGCAATTGAATAGTCTGATATATCCTCCTTTGTATATCATTTGGCTCACTTTGTATCTCCTGGACGATCTTCATAACTGGTACTCCCATGGAAGAAAGAAATATTGCATCTATACCATAAACCAATTGAAATGGGGACATGCCAATTTATTTCTTTGTACTCAATCTGTCAGCCCATAATGCATAGATCAATTTGGTGTGCCATGACTTCTTATTGTCCTCCAATATCTTCTTAATAATGTTTACAAAACTTTTATTGGAAGATTCAACCAACCCATTACCTTGAGGGTAATAAGCTATTGAATGTCCCAAAGAGATATGATATTTGTGACAAAATTCCACCATCTTTTTTGACTGGAAAGTTGCAACATTGTCAGTTATTAGTTTCTTAGGACAACCAAATCTAGAAAGGATATTGGCTTCTAGGAACTTTATTATGGTAGAATCATTAGCAGCTCTTGAAGGAGTGGCTTCCATCCATTTGGTGAAGTAATCTGTGGGAGTCAGGATCCATTTATGTTGGGTAGAGGACGAAATATGAATTTCGCCAATGAAATCCAATCCCCATTATTGGAATGGACTTTCAACAGAGATAGGTTCCAAAGGAAGAGATAGTAATTTTCTCTTTCCTTCAAAGAGTTGGCACTTGTGGCAAGAAATTACCATCTTATGGATGTTTGGGAATAATGTAGGCCAATAATAACCAGCTCTAAGGATTTTGTTAGCAGTTGTCTTCCAATAAAGATGGCCTCCACAATCACCTTCATGGAATTCCTGCATAACTTTGTCAGCATCATCCTTTAACAAACATCTAAGTAAAACACCTCCAACATATTTCCAATACAATATACCATCAACAATACAAAATTTGATAGCTTTTAATTTGAGAAATCTAGCTTTGGTTTTTGATAATCCAGGAGGAGCATTTAAATTGAAAAGAACATATAACAGGTCTGCATGTCAGGGAGAATTTAAATATGCCTCATATATTGGTGGAGTCCCCAGTTCCTCAAGATCATCCAAAGAAAACACCATGTTGATGCCTAAAGCATTGAAATTTGATTCAACCATCAATTTGGCTAATCCATGTCCTTTGATCAACTTGGTGGGTGTGATTTCTATATCATATTCCAATATCACAACTATCCATTTGCCTCTCTTCCCATCTGGTCCATTTTGAGTAAGAATATCTTTGACCACTACATTGGGCACATAAGAAATGATATGAGAATGTAAAACTTAAACATTGAAGTCTTTGATTGCTTTAACTAAAGGAATTGCTTGTTTTTCCATGATATTGTACTTCAAAGAACGATCTCACATAGATTTGCTAAAAAATGATATTAGTTTTTCATGTCCATCATTGTTTTTCTGCAGTAACACAACAACAATAATATGTTCAGATGCAAAAGAAAATATCATGAAATCCTTAGTGAAATCTAGGCTGATTAAAACTGGATCTTGTGTTAATGCATGTTTGACTAGTTCAAAGCATTTTTTGGCTTCCATACTCCATTTTGAATTATGTGTCCTTTTTGAGCACATTTGTTATATTCCTGAGTAATTTAGCTAGATTTGGTATGAATCTTCTTAAAAGGTTGATTTTTCTAATAAAAGGTTGAAGTTCTTTCATGTTTCTTGGATGATTGATTTTAAGGATGCCTTCAATCCTACTGGGGTCAATCCTGATTCCATCTTTAGAGATGATATGGCCTAAAAGCTTTCCTTCTTCAAGACTAAACAATGATTTCTTTGGATTGAGTGAAATAACAAACTTTCTACACTTTTCAAATACTTTTCTTAGATGTGGTAAGTGTTCTTCCTTAGTTTTTGAAAACACTGTGATGTCATCAAGATAAATCACATTGAAATACCCATTCTCTTCTGAAAAAGCAATTTCCATTGCTCTCTGCAATGTAGCACTTGCATTCATTCATCCAAAAGGCATTTTAACATACATGAAATTTCCCCAAAGGGTAGTGAAAGTAGTTTTATCTTGATCATCAGGATGTACTAGAACTTGATTGTATCCTGAGAATCCATCTAACAAGGAGATTCTACTAGAACATATTACCCTCTACAATATCTGATCCATTTTAGGTAAGGGATAGTTATCCTTAAGAGAAACCTTGTTTAAATTTCTAAAGTCAACGCATAACCTTATTTCACCACTTTTATTTCTGGTAGGCACAATGTTGGATACCTGTTTAGAATATCTAGTTGGGACTATGATCTTAGCTTAATACATCTTTTTGATTTTGTTTTCTACCAGAGGCATTAGAACACGGTTTATCTTGCTTAATTTTTGTTTGAAGGGCTTTTGATCTTCTTTGATTGGAACCTTGTGTTGTATAATGCTAGTATCATAGGCTTTTAAATCTTCATAACTCCATGCAAATACATCTATGAATTCTTTGAATATAGCTATATATTTTCTTTTACCCATGAGAGGTAGTGATTTTGACAGTTATATGATTTTGGGGTTTTGGTCACTACCTATGTTGCATTCCTCTATGATTGTTCCTGTTGGTTCCATTTTTTGTTTTCTAGCAACATCATTAAAATCAAATAGTTTCTCTAAAGGAGCAAGTCCTCTAGGCAGATCATTATCTTCGAGCTGCAATACTTTGAATTCTTCTTTTTTTGGATCTTTATGTCTTTCAGTTTTTTGTATAGTTTTATTTACAAGAAATTTCTCCTCATAAATAGCAATTTGATTTAAATCAGTAGCAATTTGATCCAAATCACTATGTACAACAGTGCGATTGCCTATTTCACTTTCCAAATCTATGCTACAGTCTCCAAATTCATCTTTTGATTGAAAAAAGATTTCAATTTGTTTGTCATTCCCAAAAACTTGCTAGTATCTCATGTTATTAGGCACTGCATGATGATGTTTTACTTCAACTATGTATTGTTTGTTTGTATGAGGTAATTTGTAGGTGCTTGCTAGAAAAGCTAGTCCATTGTCCAAAGCATTATGGAGCCTAGGGATAATAGCAAGGTCATACTCTTCAAATGTTTTGAGGAAATAAATTACAAAATTTTGATATTCTCTCAATCTAGGTTAGTTAGCTAAGTATTGTCCTTTAATTTGTCTAATGATAAGCTCAGAGTCTTCCTGGAGAGAAATCATTTTGGCACCTATCGTTTTAAGCAACTTCAAGCCTAATAATAATGCCTCATATTTTTCTATATTGTTTGCACATAGAAAATTTAGTTTATAAGAGTAACCTTCAGCCTGATTAGTTGTTGGATTATATAACCAAATTCCCACCACTGATCCTCTTTTACAACATGAGCCATCAAAATTGATATTCCAAAGAGGTCCTGTTTCAGGGTTTTGTTGCATAATAGGCACTTGAGTATCATGTTTTTCATTGAATTCATTTTCTGCCTATTTTACCTCTGTATCTATGTCTCCATCATTGTAATTATATAGAATAAAGGAATAAAGATTAGTGTGAACTAAGTAGAGGGGATAATTGTCCCATCTTTATTGACTACTCACCATGTACTTCATTAATGTTTCTCTATATAGTCTTCTTGATTGACCAAATACTGGTATTGTGGCATCTTTCATATCTATTTGAGTTGTTCCCTACAACTTAGCCCGCAAAGACCTTGATAATAACATACCATACTTATGAGGATATCTGCTACCACAATATCCATTACTAAACTTTTAGCTGGTATTTGAGCTAGTGTGACACAAAGGTCCTTAATTAGACCTATACATTTAACCTTGTTGGAATCAAAAGAATAGAGATCTTTGTATGGTCCAGTAACTTCCAGTCCAAGTTTTTCCATAATAGTCTTTGGCATGAGAGTATGTGATGCACCTGAATCCAACATGGAATTATGAAGAATCTTATCATGAATAGTAAGACTGACATAAAATGGAGGAACACCCCCTTATTGAGGCTTGCCATCAACTTATGCTCCAAACAAGAGTTTAGGCTGGTCATCATTTAAATTCACTATATATGTGTTCTCTCCTACATTGAGTGACTTTAGGATATGAGACCTAGAAATATTCTTATTCACCAATTCGGTGAGGGGGATAGAGATCTTGAGTTTTGCAATTTCATTCTCAATACTGAAGGGTGCTTGAAATTTTAGCAAGTTTGAGAAATATGTTTTGTCAGTTGTGGTCTTTGTTACAAGTTCAGCTTGTTTACTTGTAGTAGGTATTTTAGTTTGGACAATTTTTGTTGAGACATCAATTGTTTTCTTGATAACATTTTCTGTATTTCTCTTTTCTGAGTTGTTGTAATTTCTCTTTGAGATTTTAACTGTTTTCTTAGGATAAGATTCTAAAGTTTTATTAGCAGAATTATTTATATCCTTTCTGTTTGAGCTATCATTATTTTTCTTGCTCCTGAGATTATATTGTATGTGGACTTCTAGTATACCATTTTCAAAACCATATTTATAATCATCAGATTCTTTAGATTCCAGTTCTGTTTTAGTCAACAAAAAAATTTCTTGTTCTTATTGTGTAAGAAAGAAAGAATCATCTTCATTAGTTCCCATTAAATTTATTTGATTCTCCTCCACTTCTTCAACTACACTTGTATCATCCGCACAATTTTATTGAAATTGTGGCCTAATTTGTTGTTATGGGCCTCTTTGATCTCTTTGTCTGATTTATGGATTGTTTCTCGTAAGGTTTGGATTTCGGTTCTATTGGGAAGGTGTATTTTCCCTATGAACATTCCTATCATTTATACTGATTCTCTCCATCATCCTTTCCATAGTCCTTACTAAGGAATCAACTTTGGCTTCTGCAACAGAAGTTAAAGCTTCTTCCTTAAAAGTCACTTGTCTTTCATTTCTCATCCTAGCACTTTTATCTTGTAAATTGGCCTCTACACTCACAATGTCTCTTTGCATTGCTTATAATATTTGGCAATTTCTTTCCCTAAGTTGGTATGACATATCTGCATCAAAACCATCTTGGGACTTTATCAAGGCTAAATCCTGGGGTGGTTTGAGATTTACAGGTATTGCATTAGATGTATCATGGAATCTAGCACAATAATCTTGTACACTTTCACCTACCTCCCTTTTAATATTTTCATATTCTGATAGAATTTGTAAAGAGTTCTTATTGAATTCCCATCTATTAAGAAAAGTTTGGTTAAATGTAGGGAGATTAGTTATACTGTTTGCAGGCAAAGATTTGAGCCACTTTCTGAATTCTCCTCCTAAACTTTGAGTGACCATTCATTTTTTCCACATGTTGTTGGGTTATTAAAGGACGTGCCCCATCAAACAATACAATTTTGGATTGATAGTCTTGTGGTATACTGGCCAATTGTGCAGGTATCACCAAACTAGCATATTTGGTAGCCATGATTGGTGGTGGTAGTGGAGGACCACTTGAAGGATGTTGAACAATGGATGAAGTAGGTTGAAAAGTGGATGGAGTTGGACTAGTATTAGGTGGGAATGAGAGTATGGGAATCTGAGCAACCTTATGTTGAAGGATGACAAAAGGGGTGGGAATTATGGAGGCAGTAGGACATGGTGACTAAATATATGTAGGTGGAGATGTGAAGGAGGAAGCTGCGAAGTTTATAACACTTAATTCTACGGGCTGTTGAAGGTAAGCATCATCAATTTCTGAGGTGACGTCTACCACTAGATCTTGTAGTGTATCAAAATGTTTTAAGAGTTGAAGATCTGATTCAGTCTGTGAGGAAAGTTCTCTTACTGGGCCCTTAGGTAAGGTTGATGGATCAAAGATGATATGGTCTTTCCAATTCTCTAATTTAGTCCTAAATAAACCTTTTTCAAAGTGTAAATCAAACTGGATATCTTGTAAGCTGATAAAGTTTGTAGGGAGTGAGTTGGCTCTGTGAAGAAATCTATTACTTGTCTGACTCTCAGTTATAGGAGTTTCCCCTAGGATCTTTTCAGGATTATCTACTATGGTAGGAGGATTAGGATTTGGATGGGATCTAGTAGATATTCTTTTAGGAGCTAGTGTTCATATCTAACACACAGACAAATTGAATATTAAAAAAATAGGATAAACCAATCATAGGAATTATAATATCATACAAATCTATTTAAATGCATACTATGAATTTGAATGAAAGGATATTTTTTCAATGTCCCCATTATGGTTACCACTATGTTATGGTTTTGTGATTTTGAATATTGACAAGATAAAAGTCACAAAAGATACATCAAACCACTTAGGTGTCTAGGACCTAGCCTTCCTAGAGTCAGAGAGGGCTCTCCTTATGTAATTATGATTTAATTTTGTTTCTAGTGCTATAATGTTTTAGGCTAGATATTAAGAATAAAATACTTGTTTGTTTGTTTGTTCATTTGGTTGGGGAAAAGGTAAATTATCAATATTTTCCATTGGGCTATGGAGTCACAGGCTGGTTAGTAGCATCAATCTTATAGAGCATTTGCAGGGCAAGCTAACTGTCCCTACTAGATCTTTAAAGAAGAGTGATAAGTGGGATGGAAGAAAAATGATATCAGATAGGATTAAAAAGCATTCAAGTATTTTTTAATCATACTTTAGAGGAAAACATACAGATTGTAAAAACAGATAGCAGTAAGGTGCTCCAACAACATATCTTAAACTATAATTTCTGCTTCACAATAAGAATGAAAGATGCATGGATGGATAAACAAAAATACATTAAACATAGAAGGAAAAACATCACCAGGTCAAAACAGATCAAGTATCCTATAAACTGTCCTTTTTTATTGATGATCCAACTCAAAATTACAATGCTCCAAATAGAAAAATTATTCCGATAACTAGGGTCCAACCCCTAATACTCCCAATGCATGGAGTATTTAAACAAAAAAATGCAATGATTTGTCTTGTTCACCTGGAAATCTATTATTTATTACAATGAAGGAAAAACTGACTAATGTAGCCGAGGAGTGGCCACGTTGGGAAAATTGGGATAGGTGTCCCTCATTTCCAGGATGCTATTGCCTAAAGTATTAATTTAACTAGAGTGGTTCCGCTGATGTGGCTGGTGCTAACTCATGCATGTATGGTCACTCTAGTCATCCTTGCCTCGTTCTTCCTGGTAGTCACATCAGTCACTCCATGCTTCCCCCTCTGGGACTCTTGATCTTGGTTAACCTTCGAAAAAACTCATCAGCATCATTGTATTTGGCAAATGATGGCTTGACCAAAAACACATGCTTCATCTCATGTTCAATGTAGATTTGTTTGTTGATTGCTTCTAGTCAATCCTTTCCTATTATGTTGCCTTTGATGTTGGATAGTTTTGCAACATTTGTCGCTATGCCCTGTAATTTCTTGACATAATCTCCTTTGTCCATGATTTTTTCATTTATAAAAAATAGAGATGGAAGACCTTTTTGATGTAGAGGATCATTCTGTTAAAACACCTGTTGACTGTCATCTCTAGAACTTGGCATTTTTCTTGAATTTTCACATCTAAACATTCCTTTTTTAACACCTTTTTGACTTGTATTATGGTCTTTGTCCTATCTGATACTCCCAATTATTCCAGCTCATATTTGTTTCTTTCATTCATAAACTTGATAATTTTGTTTGCTATTGCTGGCATATCTCCCAATTCTGTATTGGTCACTGAAATGTCTTCTTTGGATTTCTCTACTAACTCTTTCTACTGAAAAATAATTTGGATGCTACGCCAAATTTCATTCATAAAATTTATCACTTTGTGCCAAATTATCTCCTTAACCCTCCCTAGCGTATTTCCAATGGAGGATTTTTTTTATTTATTTTATTTATTTTTTTATTTATTATTTATTTATTATTATTTATTTATATATATATTTTTTTTTTTTTTTTTTTTTTTTTTTTTTTTTTTCTGACTTTTGAAGATTCTCTATCAATGTATTTTCTCTCTACATCTCTACCAATTGACTGTTTTCAGCACTTTTAATATGATCTTGTAGCACAACAACTTAGGATTCCAGCCTCTTGATTTCTTCATTCTGCAGATTTGTTCCTTCCATAGTTCTTGCTAATTGTTATGCACTTCTTCCTTCTCCTGTGGCTGCACCTGCTACAGTAGTCATGGGTAGGGCTATTAGAGGAAGGGCCTCCACTATTGTGCTAGCCATCTCTTCTGCCTTTTCTTTCTCCTGCACCATCTTTTCCATATTTGTCTCCATTTGTTTGATTTGGATGGACTGCTCCACTATTAGTTTCATCATGTAAGCCTTCATGCTCTTTGTCTCCTCTATTTCCTTGGTCAGTGGGTCATGTGTAGTAGGCATCTTGAGCTGCTTCTTTAGAGCTACAATGTCTAACTCTTTATTCTTTATTACTTCTTTAGCTGCTTTTGTATTTGAGGGATCATATCCAATTTTTATTACTAAGTCTTCCAAAGACTTGATCCTGGTGTCCTTTGACAATGATGAAATTCTCTCCATCTTTAATTGAGACTGAGCATTTGAGAGGGGCACCTAAATTTTGAATAAATTCATGGAAGTGTTGGTTAAAGTAGATGAAATCATTTCCCTTGGTTGCTTGTGCATCTCTAGCTAATCTATTGGATGGACATTCTTGACATCAAACTCAAAGGAAGTCTACTTGTAGTCTACTGGAGTTTTGAGCTCTGATGTTTGTGCCTCCAAAAATGCCATATGAATTTTTACCTTCTCTGAGTTAAAGGAAGAGAGAGTCTCCCTTGTGTAGTTGCACTCTACTTCCAAAACTGAGCATAGGTGCTCTTCTTTAGTATTTCGTTTATAATTTTGATATATCTAAATGTATAAAAAATTCTCTTCTTTCTCTTCAGTCACCTTTGAAGATAGGGCACTTGAAGAGATTCTTGTCCTTCTAAAATCGAAGTAGAAGGAAATGATTGTCCTCCAGCTGGGGAGGAATCTGGAATATTAATTATGTTGATCACTGTCTGTTGTGGTGACCCTTTGTCTATGTCCATATGTCTCCTAGGCTTCTTCCTATACTTCAACCCGAATTATTTCATGTAAATATCAATTCCTGGTGACTGATCTTCTCTGGACCTATTCCTTGTTATCCCTTGCTCTTGTTCTTTTCATTTTTCAGTCCTTTCTTCAGTAATTTTTTTCTCATGTTGCATTGGAGTCTATGCACTGGAAGAGGAAATCGCTTTCTCCTCAGCCTCCTGTAATGTATTAGACATCAATTCTATCTAATTCATATATTTCTTGATTTTGGGCCTTTGAGTGTGGATGTAGGCAATGGACTCATTTTCCACCCTCTTCATAAAAATAATGCCCCATGGGTCATAAGACCATGTGAAGCTATGTGAAAAATTCATCACCCTTAATCGTTTTGTATGCCTCTTCTTCTATACCTCTATTGTTGCAAATGAAGGGACGAATTTGGGACTTGATCCTGAATTGGGATTTCTTCTTGGCTGATACAAAATGCATCTCATTTGCACTAATCATCTGTCTGATGTACTCCAATGCAAATATCCCCATGGGGAGGAACTTTGGAAACTTGTAGGGGGCTAACTCACAGCCATACACTCTTATTTCAGTGTAGTTTTGGTACAATTACCAATCACCAATTCTGGCTTGATCAGAGAGTTGCATAATTCTCTTTATATCATCATTTATCCTTGGTTATGTTGTCCCACTAAGGGGGCTCATTATTGGGTGGACAAACATTTCCCCAAAGGTCTTGTAACTGAAATCCTTTTGATCTTTCATTACCAATGTTGTCCAAAATATTACTGATTGAGGTTCACCTTCCTCATTCATTTCGGTTAAGGAAAAATGGAACCTTTCTGGATGAAAATGCAAAAACATGTAAACCAACACTTAGGAGTAATGAAAAAATTCATCTGCGAAGAAATTGACTAGCTGTTCATGGATTGCATCTACTAGAAACTAGCTGAAGTTGAAAAGGACAAAATGCTTAGATTCAGTTGAGAGGATAGATAGGAAAGCTATAGTAGCTTCATCAAACCAATGGTCAGAATAATAGCCAAGTAAATAGGAAAGAGATGTGGCAATATGTCTAGTTCTGTCAGGGAAAACAAAGGAGGAATAAGGAGCGTTTTTGCTTGGCAGAGTTGTGTTCTCAGCCATGAAAAGTTATAAACTCTTATCTCTGTTGGAGAAATAAAGCTTTTGGTACATTTCAATCAGAATTTCATGTGAAAAAGGAACATCTCCTTCAATAACCAAGGCTTGCGTCATATGCATGATGGATTGAGCATCAATTATGAATAAAAATATGTCCTGTTGGGGCCATCACTGCTCTTTGTTGTGGATTATAACATGAATGACACTCCCTGATCAATTTTGGGAAACTATGTGTTTTACGGAAGATATAGAAAGGCAGGTTGGTGTCCCAAAGACTTATGCCATCGATTTTCTCTATGAATTTTTCCTCCCACCAGTGATATATATTAAACAGATCAAATTCTGAGAGGGTTTCTTGGATCTTGTAATCCCTATCGGCCAACAATAAATGATCTAAATACAAGGGTGGGTGCACCATTGGGTTGAATACTTTTGGTTCTTTCTTTTTTGGTGTTATTGCTTTTCTGCTTTCTCTCCAACTTTCCTTTGAAAATTTCCCTCTGCTGAATTTGTAAGAGAAAGGGATAAAGAAAGTGGGATTTCAGTGAGGGAGAAATAAAAGGGATTTAAACAAAAATGGGATTCAAGAGTGGGAAATGTTGATGTTTAGAAGAAAATGAGTAGTTATGTACTGTATAACTATGCTTTGGCTTCACTGTGCATTCTTGGTAATGTCTGGATGGAGTGAAAAAATGCCCACAAGTGCACAATAACAGTTAAAATTCAAAATTGGCGTAAACTAGTGGTTTTATGATTTGTCATTGTGCTGTTGGATTGGCCTAATTTGGTGCAGGTCCGTTGGCTAATGACCAAACCCATTTATTGCCCAACAACATGAATGGAATTGATTGGGTGGATGGGACAGCTTGGCGCAGTGAGGTGGCAGGTGTTCCAACAGTCGAATGGGTGAATGGTTTTTGGTATCGAATACAACTTTTACGGGGGCTTGGGGAACGACAGGTGGTATGGGGGGGGGGGGGGGTATGAACTCACGAAGGCGTGACATATAGGGGAGAAAAAACTGTCAACTTCAGACCCCCCCGAATTAACTTTCGGAGAGTGGGGGGGGCGAAAAAGGACATGGGCCATTGGATCAGGTGGAGTGAGTGGGGATGGAGTAATAGCTGGTGCGTGGATTAAACATGATGTGACAGGTGAGTACGTGGTGGGGTTGGGTGATAAATGAGGGACAAATTATAGGTACAAGGGGGTAAATATTTAAATTTTAGCGGAATAATGATATCAAAGTAATATAATGCCCCTTCCTTGGTTTTTCTTTTGATTTTTCTCTCTGACCTTAGGACAAAATTAGCATATGTCCTTCTATTCTCAATCTACCTACCCTTGTTCTATAGCCTAACATTTTTTATCCTTTCCATTTTCAGGATGCACTTAGACTTGCAGACCCTTTCCTCTTTTTTTTTTTTCTCTCTTTCTTTCAAAACCTAACCTACTCTATCGCTTATTTCTCCTCTTGGTCCAGATTAAACGATTGAACCAATTTTATTTTTCTACCTAGCTACTGATTTTCCAAGATTAAGTTGTGTGGCATATCTTTATTTTATAACCTATCAACATAAATTGAAATTTTTTCAATCATGCTTAGACTGTATGATTTGAACAACTTTTTTGGTTTTTTTTTTTTTGGTACCTTTATTCTTTTTATATACCCTCTTTTCATTTTTTTTAAAATTAATTAATTAATTAATTTATTTATTTTTATTTTATTTTTTTCTGTCTCTTTTTTTTTTTAATGAAACCAATTGAAAATTGACATCTTATGAACAATTTCAAACTTGCAAATTGTGAAATTCTTAATCACCTTGAGATCCTATAGATTATAGGACCCTAAAACATATCAACATAGGGAATTTAAGGAGTTTTTGTTTGGGGAGGATATGTACTTGCACATCAATCTCAGGAGGATCTCCTTGAGGATTGTATAATTTGCCAAGCTGACACCTTGGTATTGTAGGTTTCTTCATATCCTTGAGAGGATTTGACCATTGGCCTACAAACTTGCACTATTCCCAAGAGTGGAAGTCCATGATGTTTTCCATGTTTCATTGCTTAAGAGATATGTGTAGGATGTTGATCATGTGATTGATCGCTATGTATTATAATTGGAAAAAGAGGGAGAATTCCCCTCAGACTCTCAGTGCATATTGCAGTAGAAATAGCTAATGCTCCAAAACCATGGGGACTTCACTCAATGAACCTCTAACATATCATGTGTGTTCATTGCATACTAAAAAATACCCTTAATTTGACCACAAGTTGAAAAATAGCTCTAAAAATCACATTATTACACCCCCTACCCATACGATCCGAATACACCTTCCGAATTTAAAAACACATACTTTCAATATATATTGTAGGTATCCAATTTTTTATTAACAATTTTTATACCCCATTCTATTAATTTTGTTAACCTTGAGCTCCATTTTTTGTAAATGCCAATATAAAAACCCTTTACCCCTTATATATCCCCCAATATATTATGTCAATTTTTCATCAATATATATCCCCAAATATGAACCCACGTGGTATGGTATTTCTCCCCCAGTGAAGCTCCTGTGTCCAAAACAGAGCAATCGAGCAAGTTAAAGTGTAATGGGAGCTCTTTGGGCCCGATGAAGCTACTTGGGAGATGGTTGATCAGATGCAGCCTTTGTATCATTCATTATTTACTAGGTAAAGCAAATTATTTTTTAGTACATGTATGTATATATGTATATGGTTGTAAATATTGTAATGAGTTGTGTTATAAATCTCCAATAAGTGATATGTTATTTTTTTTCCCAGTAAGATGTCATTGTAAATACTATATCGATCTATGTTATAAATATCCATGGAAAATATGTTTTTTTTCCATGGTTTTTTGTTCATACGTGTCATAGAACATTGAGGGTAGTGTTGCCCTAAGGGGGAGGGTTTTGTAACAACCGCTGGTTAAATTTTGATGTAATAAAAGATAATAAGGGAAAAATAAGACCAAGGTCACGAGACACATATTCCAAGTTGAATGTTTGGTAAACATTAAAGTGGGAATCACTAGTGGTTCAATAATGGATATGGAAATTTGTAAAGGAATTGGAAAAGGAAAAGAGACAATAATTGGCATTTAATTATGAAAATGAAGGAAACTCGGAGAGAAGGAAGGTGAAGAGACACATATTTGCATACTAAGGAAATTAGAGAAAAATGAAGGGAAATGAAGAAAAAGGGAGATCAATAATAAAAATTCATTAGAGGATTAGTTCAAATATTTTGTCAGTTTAGTTTGGCTTTCTCCTTTCAATCTCTCTCATGCACTTGCACACTTAGATTATTCTTGGAGAATTTTCACATTCACTTGGACTTGGAGAAAGCAAAGAAAACTTAGGAAATGAAATGGCTAAGGAAAGCAAGGAGAAGGTTGAATTAGAAGCTTCACCACGAGGATTTTGTAGGTAACACGTTGCATATGCCATTTACTAGTGGAGGTGTGAAGGCATGGTACATGAATTTGTTTATTTGGTTATTTGTTGTCATTGGCATGGGTTTTCCCTGGTTTGACAGTGGTTTTAGCCTTACCTTGCCATTTTGTGGATATCCATGGTGTGATGGGATTCACTCTTGGTTAAGATTTGGATTTTCATAAGGTTTTGGAACTATGTGAGGTGGTCTCAGGAAAATTCCCAAAAGTTGGTGCTAGAGATGGTTTTATCTAGGATGCCCTTGATAGGTGGTTGGAGACATGAAAATTCCTCAAGCTATGGTGAACAAATTCGGAGGCATCCAAGCTTGGTTTTGTTTTGTGATATCGATATTGGTTTAGGTGAGATCATGGTAGCTTGTTGGTGGAGGTGGTTTAACCTCTGGATTAGTTGGTTGCTTATGTCTTGGTTTATCTCATGAGATCCTGCATTCATGATTGGAATATGGAATGAGGGTAATTGGATGAAATAAATATTTAGTTCAACCCAATATATGGTCAGGTGATACGTGGATGTCCCTAACTTGGCTGGACTTTGAATAAGTTAATAAGATCTATTTTTCTATTGTTATCTATGAGAACTTGTACTTGTTATTATGTAGATTTGATGGATGCTTTTTCATGGCTAATATTCTTGTTAGATGATAGTTATAAGCATGGTTCTATAATGTGTTGTAGCTATGGCACTTGTTCATGATTTGATAAGTATTTGAATGGTTAATGAATGGATGAGATAATAAGTGTTATTGCCACTATTTGAGAGGGAATTATACCTTCTTGGTGATCCTCATATGAAGTTCAAATATTTATGATCATATATGCGTTCATGACCTATAGCTTTCATGTTTACCATTGTAACACGAAACCCCACATTTACGCACTTTTATGAGTCCTCTAGGAAAATGTGAAGTGAATTTTTACTATCACATGACCTGACCTCCTAGTTTGAGTTAAGGAAGTGGGGCCTACAAACTAACCACAAACTAGCTTCTCGCGTGGACTACATATCACCCAAGAGTAGAAAAAATACCCTAGGTGGTCAGTCCTTGAGATGGAACCTTATTTTAGTGACCTAGACCTATAAACACACCCTTGACACTTCTTGCATGTAGTTGTGACCCTCCAATCACTTCACAAGCCTTGTTCCATCCAGTTATGACCCCACATCCTTAGTTATGTGCCCGCGGTCATGATATTTGAGCCACTTTTCTAGTGTAGCCTCCCAACAACTGCCCAAAACTTCCTGTAACTTTATAGATTCATATTTCTCTTAAGAACAATGCTAATCATTCAAACATGAAGCCAAAACTTAGCCTAGACTAACTAGATCATACTATACATTCCATCAAACGTGTGGTAAACATGTAAGGTATAGGTTATGAATGCATATCTCATTGTAAATCTATGTACTTTTGTTATGAAACCACCTCATGAAAAAGATAGATCAAGGACTTCAAAATTACTCTCTTTGAGGGGGAAACCTCCTTTACATTACATACACGAATAATTCTTAGATGATTCAAATGATAAAACATCCTTAGTACATATAATAGTCTAAGGGGTCACAATATAATCAGAGCCTACATAGCAATAATAATGTAAGGGCAGAACAATGATAATAGTGGGCTTCTATGGGGCACAATAATAACAACATGGGGGATACAAGGGAACAACAATAACAATGGGGGGCTACACTAATAACAATAAGGGGGCTACAATAGTACTAAAGGGACATAACATGCCCCTCTTCTTCAAAAAAGTGTTTTCCTCAATGCTTGAGTAGTTCCAGTTGCTTCTGTATAGAATTCTCATCCTCTCATGCAGAATATTTAGGAGGTAAGTACTTCCACTTAATGAGATACTATGAAATTAATCAATTCAATAACTGTCATTTTCTTGTTTGCATGACTGCTTCAAGCTCAAATATGATTTTTTCTTCTTCGTCAAGTTTTGGCAACGTAGCTTGAGATGGGAGCTTGCCACTGATAACATTCTTTAAGTATGAAACATGGAAAAATGGGTGTACTCAGGAAGATGCAGGTAGCTCCAATTTGTATGTCATAGTACCAATATTTTGCAACACCTTGTAAGGACAATAGTACTTGGGTGAAAATTTATTATCCTTTTTAGCTTTCTTGAGGGACATTTTTTTGTACATCTGTAGTTGTAAAAATACCTAGTTGCCTACATCAAAAATTCTTTCATTACGATGTTGATATGCCTGCTATTTCACTCAATTATGCACCAGAGTGAGGTTATCCCTTAAAAGTTGGAGAAATTGTTGTTGACACTCAATGTGATATTCCATTGCTTGGACCTTAAATTTTTTTCTTAAATATGATGTGATGGATGGTTGATTATGTCCATAAAGTGACCTAAATGGGGTCATTTTTGTTACAGTATGGAAGGAATTTTTATACCGCCATTCAACTACAGGTAATCACTTGACTCATTGTGTTTGTTTATCTGATACAAAGAAAAAAATATATCCTTGTAAACATTTGTTCACTATGTCAGTTTTCTTGTTAGATTGGGGATGATAAGATGAGTTATGAGATAATTGAGTGCCAAGAAAATAAAATAATGTTGTCCAAAAATTTCTAGTGAAAATGGGATCTCTATCACTTACAATAACATTTGGGTTTCCATGTAGCTTTTGAATTGTTTCCATAAATGTACTAAAAATTACATTGGCTTTAAAAGTGTGAGATAATGCAAAAGATTGTGGATACATGGTAATTCTATCAATTAACACCATGATGACACTCTTTCCTTCAGACTTGGGTAAACCTTTGATAAAATCTATTGAGACCTCATACCAATGCTGGCTTCGAATGGCTAAAGGTTGTAACAGACCTGGGATCTTAATTATCTCAACTTTATTTTGTTTTCAAACCAAACATTCTGCCACAAACTTCTGAATATGAGATTTAAGGCCATCCCCAAAAAAAACTTCTTCACCCTCTTGTAAGTTTTGAAAAATCTTGAGTGCCCACTTAAGGGGGAGGTATGCAATTGCAAAAGATTTTTTGTTTTCTTGAGTTAGGATTTCTCACAAAGATATAAGAGATCTTTGTACCATAATTAATCATTTTCCTAGATAAATGTATCAGGTGTACCTAGATCTTGCTATAAATTTTGAATGAGTGCCTGTTATAGACATATTTGGGCACTGCAACCCCAATCACATATGTCCATAAACCAAGGACTTCTAAGTCCCTAAAAGTTTTGTTTCACACCCTAAAGGAACAAGGTCAGCTAATTACATCATCTCCCAGGATTTATCCACAGAAAATTGCTCAAAATTGGTTAAAATTGGACCATATAGATTGCCCAGTGTTAAGGGTGCAATGCATCTCACTTACCCAATGTAAAAAGTGTGATGCATACTGGAAATCCCTTCTGTAGGGTGCGATGGGTGAGGGTAGACAAATGAAAGAGACAATTTGCAAGGTGGATGATCATGGAATCTTCCATAAACTTCTCCTGTGACACTTGCCTCTTTGAATTCGCCCAGGGATGAGTAAGAGATCATCAATATCCAAGTGGAATCAAGGACTATCAGAGAGAAGACACTAATCAAAATTCCAGAAGCTGACTCACCCCTCTGCAATCATCTATATAAGGATCACTCATCCCAAAGATCCAAAGGCTGGAATATTGTATCTTGTAAGGAAGTGCTGTTGGTTTCCTGGTGGAATATCACAATGTTGGGCGATCTAAGATTTTCATGAGGTGAAGAAGGGATTTCATGCTGGGAGGATGACACTGGGTCAGATCAACAGGTTGTAATCCTCTCTTCTAATCTCTATATCAAAAAAGCTATTCAAGTTTTCCTCCACATTCTTGTATGTTTGCTAATATATGCATGTATGTGGTCAATATCTATTGGGTCCTATATTGTTTATGACTTTAGATCTCTGCACTTTGAAGGTATTATGCTACTTTGACTTTATAGGTACTCTTTTAAGCGGAGTGGTCAAAGGAGGAACGGCAAAGATCTGTCAAAGGGGAGAAGGAACAAGTAGAGAACCAAGAGAAGGATCGAGGTTGGTATTCTTTGCTCTTCTCCTATCTACTTCTCGTAAAGGAAAATGAAAGTAACTTTCATCTGTTTGTTTCTAAGATAGCTACCCGTCTTAGTGGGACTAACAGCTCTGCATAGACACTAGATTTCTCTATAACAAAATTGCGACTCCACTAGGGAGCAAGTAGCTTGTTTTCTTGTCTATATTTTTTTGCTTTATAAACTTACAGACGGAGCCTGAAGTCAAGCTAGCTATCCTTCAAACTGCATTTGTTATGCAAGTGCAAAGTAGATCAATTTTGCTTCAGTCTATCTCCGGGTTTTGTTTATAAACTGAACAATTGATTTGCAAACATCCTAATTGCCTTGGTAGTGGCTCAAGTAGCCTCATGAGATCAGCCCTTGTGATTTGCATTTACTGACTATCATTTGCTCAGCCTAAATCCCTGAACTAAGCTGCAAACTATGACCCAGAACCAAGTTGAAGCCTCATCCCTGGACCATTGCACCTTCTCCTCTTGGGAATCTAGATGTATTGCACCTCCTATGTGTAGTAAGTGAGATGCATCACACTTTCCCTGTGTTACAGGTGTGAAGATCAGATAAGACCTCTTCTGCTTCCAGAGTTTGGTTTTTTGTTCACTCTCTTTAGCTTTATTCAAGAGTTTTGTTGTCTGTGATCAGTATAACTCTATGGAAACTCCCTTCCTTTGCATGATTCAGTCTCCATAGTACAAGGATTTGTAAATGTTTTTATGTATTGTTCACCATTTACGATTCTCCTTTACAAAGAAGTGGCGTAATTAAGTTGTCGTCTTTTGATTTGGAAGTGTCGCAAGTGTTGTTTCAGTCAAAGAAAAGAATCCTATTATTCTTGATGGCTGATTATAATGTTACTCTTGTATTTGATTTGAATTAATAGTTTTTCAAGTGCGAAAAGAAATTTTCAATTCAAAATCGCAAAGTGTCGTCATTATCTTCCTTTTGTTTTTTGAAAATAAAATCATTAGTATTGTTGCTTGAAATGATTCAAATTTGTACTTCGCATTCTTTTTTTAATTCACACATTAAGAAAGCGAAAACAAATACATGCACGTGCATTTGCATTTAGACTGCTTGTTGATTTTAATTTAGGACAGTGCATCTAGTGTGTGCTCTCTGCTCTTTGTTGAAAGAATTCCGCTTGTCTTTCCTTAATAGCTAGGATTTTTATTGCAAAAAGAAGATTAAATGATTGTTTATCATCTTAGATTGCATTTTAGGAATTGTATATCTACCTCACATGGTGAACCTGAAAGGCAAACTTCTTAAGAAAGATCAACTGTAAAATAAATTCAATGAACATAAAAGTGCTTTGGAACCTAACGCACAACATTTAGAAGTCTAAGCTAGAGACGTATTCCGGCGCTGTAAAACCTGGTAACTATCGCTTTCATCATAGGTTGGGTGATTCCTCATCTTTGAGATGACAAGTGCCAGTACGGACTTGTGCTCCAATGTACCGTCGAGTATATATTGGGAGACCACAATAGGCTATATCCTTTATCCTTAGGAAGCCATGTCTGCTGCCCTATCAATCGCAATGCACTGAACACAACATTCATGAAGATTAACTGCCGTACCATAAAAAGTATTCTGCAGTTTTGCGATTGGTTTGGTAATCTCTCTGTCTAGACTTCCAAAGTAGTCTCTTTCATTCCTTTTCAAACTCTTTAAAGGAAAAGTTCCATTTGAGCACTTGCCACTTCGGGCTCATTAAAAATTGAAGGCGAGTAGAGTCATCTTTTGCTTTTTCTCGACTCTTAAAAATTGAAAAAGCAAGTTGTGTCAAAGCATCTAAAATTCATTAAATTCGGAATCATTTTTTCCCCTTTATTTTCAGTTAATCAAGTAATCCAGAATCGTGGAAGAAAGTCAATCAAAACCCCGTCATTTGTAGAGACTTACGAGTCAACCATCTTTGACTCTGAAAACGAACCTATTCTAGAGAAAGCGAACTCACTTAACCGAATCAAAGTCCCCTGGATTGGTTGGAACAAGAGTTCCGACATCCTCAGAGACTCCGGCTACTCCAACCATTTCTGGTATCCATGCCTCTACAAAAGAAATTCCGCAACCACAAGAGGACATTAGAACTGATCCTAGTGTAATGGTAAACACTTCTGGTCTTGAACCAGCTCCATCTACAGCTGATTCAGAAGGTGTTATTCCAAAAACATCTATCACTGTAGAACCTATACCTTCTTCAGCACCAGAAATATTTTACAGAGCTCACGGTCTACCTCTCCCACCTAGTTTGATTGCTATAGAAGAGATTGTGGAGGATCCTTCATCCAGTACTCCATTGCATTTTGGAGCTAGGATCACCCTATATCCTTCTTCCTCAGAAGTTAGTCTCCCTTCATCGCAAGTTCCTATAGAATCACTAGGAAATCTCTTGGATAGACTAGACATGTCGGAACAACCGTTGACATCTAGGACTGTGTCATCTAACTCAGCAGCAACAGAACCTCCTGCTGCTACTCCAACAATGTTCGCCGGTATACCATCTATCCCAACTAGCTTTCAATCGCTAGATGAAGTCCATCCAGGGACTGTTTCGACAGTATGGTCTATTCCTGTTTGTTCTTCCGGAATAGTATTTGGAGTCTCCTATGTTGAGTCTCAACAAATTGATCCTTCGCAAAAGTATCAATTTAGGCAGCCCGATTCCCAAAGGCCAATCATTCCTTTGAGCATTGGATTACTACCATATGGGGGGAAATATGCCCTTTCACTGTTTCCTCCGGGAGAACAACCATATGGGAGTTCGCAACCGAACTCTAGTCATGCTGGAATTACATCCAGCAGTTGGGTGCCAATACTGGCTCAACAACCAAGAGTTGTATACTCAATGCAACAAAGCCTACCTATGTCGAATATACCCACTACACCAGCCATTGTGATAGTGTCGCAAGTACAAGTGTTGCCTGTTGTATGTCAACCTTAAGTTTCTCAGGTTGCAATACAACAGCCTCCTGTGTCCATGACATAGCCGCGATCATCAATTAGTGGCTTCCTAACTGGAGTGACCCAAGTTCAAATGGGTACTATTACCCCACATCTTGGTCAAATGGCCAATATTGGACAACAACAAATGGTTTCACAACCATGGTTGGTGCAATATCAACAACCGCAATTCAAACAAGCTTACCAAGGATCTGAGCAACAAATCTTTGCAAGTAATGGGCAGCCCTATATTCAAAACGGTCAACATCAATCATTTCATAATGGTTATGCTCATCAACCTTACTTAAGTTATCAGCATCAAATGCATTATGCTGGTATGCAAAGACCCACTGCTCAGGCGATACCATCCTATCCTGGGTATGCTTTGCCGAACCTGAATCAAGAGTTGCCCTTCGTGGCAACTTTAGAGTTACCGGATCTAAATCGGCTAACAAATGATCCAATTGCTTATGGCCCTTGGTGGTTGGCGATTCCTCATAAAATTTCGTCATATATTCCTAAATTTAATGGAAATCCAGGTGAAGACCCGTCGAATCATGTGATGACCTTTCATTTGTGGTGTTCATCCAACACTCTAAATGATGATTCGATTAGGCTTCGCCTTTTTCAGCGAACGTTAACTGGTCTGGAAACAAAATGGTACATTAAATTGCCTAGAGCTTCATTTGATAACTTCAACACCCTTTCCACAACCTTCTTAACCCATTTTCAATTACCCATAAGGTATGAAACAGGAACAGAGCTGCTTACCAATTTCAAACAAACGACAGCCACTCATATATCTGCCCATATCCATGAGTGGCGGCATCGTCGTAGAATGGTAAAAACATATGTTCCTGATCAGCTGTTAGCTTAATGGTTTATTAAGTCATTTTTACCTTCTATCATAGAAGATGTGGAAAATGGAGGTGTCGTCACTGAAGAGCAAGTCATTGCTCGTGCGCAATATCTAGACTTGATCTATACTCAATCTGGCACACTCTATGACAAAATCCTTGATGCTCCTAGACCAGAATATTCCATTCCTCCTCCTGCTAAATCAAATAAGGTCTATCATGCTGACGATGGCGTGATAGGTACGACAAGCACGAAATCGAAAAAGGCTACAACCAAGAAAACCCATAAGATTTCTGATCAAAATGCAAATGAAGAACTTCTTGCCTCGAAGGTAAATGCCGTGTCGATTGAAAAAGGCAAAGAACTGAAGTGATTAGGGGACAAGAAGAAAAAGAAAGGGAAAAAGAAGAAACAAGAGGAGTCGTCTCCCGTAAAATATTCTGCAAACCCTTCTGGGAAAAGGAAACCCCCTTCAGGGTGTCAGATATGTGATGAGGATCGTTGGACGAGAGATTGTCCACATAAAGCTGAAGTTAAGAAACTCTTTAAGAGTTCAAAAACCTCAGCGGTATTGACTAATCCATTTCCAAACCTGGGAACCAATCTTGTTGCTAGTGAGAATGCTTCCCCATCCCAAGTACTTATGTTTTCCATTTCGAAACAACAAAATGATGCTTTGATATCGACAAGGAATAAAGATTACGGGAATCCACATCTGTCGAACAACAAGGCTACTGATCAACCTAGTAGTTCGACAACAACTTCGACCGAAGTTGTGCCACCCATCATTCCTAATCCAACGATAAAGCCACCAAAGGGAGTAGTACACAAATCGACATTTAATCCTCATGCTAGAGAAGCACAAAATTATAATATAGTAGAGGACCTGGGCCAATCGCTGTCTGCTATGTTGACACTTGAGGTACTGCAAAATTGCCCCTCCCAAAAGCAGGCTCTATTATCAGCAATAGGTGGGACTGACCCAGCGGATTCCAATCTTGTGGCCTTTAATCATAAAGGATATGACCCTCAATTACCAGCTCAACTTGCTTTCCTTATTCAAGTGAAAGCCCTCAAAAAAACTGTTCATCAAACAATTATTGATGAGGGGCATCTACATGTATTATGTCGATGATTTGGTGGAAAACTTTGGGCTCACCACCCTTTTAATGATCATCGACGACGTTGAAAGCATTTGATGGACGAAAATACACTCCATACAGGATTTTAAGTAACTTGCAAGTTGAACTGGGGGCCATGATAGTAGAAATTGATGTTGAAGTTATGGACGGAAACCTCGATTATAACATCCTACTGGGAAGGCCCTGGATATATGCTATGGCTGCTGTTGTGTCGACATACTTCAGAAAGATTGCATTTCCTTTCCAATGAGGAATTACAATTGTTGACCAACAAACGTTTCTCCCCAATAGTTCACAAGTTACGGGAAGCATTTTGATGATCCATGGAAGCTCTCAGTGGCTTCAAAATATCGGAGTAGGCCTACTAAAATACCCTACATTGATGGGTACCTTTTCCCTACTGCCTCCAAACAATCTGGTGGAAGTGGCCACGGTGGGAAGGTGCAACATGATATCTTCTAGATTCAGAAGATTCTTGAACATTTTGTCAGCATGGATCATCGCCCTAATAGAAATATTGTAGCAATCAATTTTCTTGGCCTCGGGGGAAAACTCAAATCAACGCTCATTGAGTGTTTGGATAAATAGGTCTAAGGAATATGGCACCTCTTCAGATCCTTGGTCGCATGTACACTCTACAGACAAAGGAATCATTCAGTCAAAGATGATAAGAGAGGCACCATGGGAAGATTACCGTCATCATTTCCATCTTCTGGATTACAATGAAGATTATTCCAGCGACCTTAATCATCCTTCAGTTTGTTATTTTCTATCAAATACTGTAAATATAGTAGATTCCGAGGATGTTTCTTATCTCATGTCGACCTTGTTAAAAAATGAAACAAGGAGTTATGAGGATAGTTCTTTTACTGTTTCAACCTCATTAAAAAATGAAACAAATCCCTTTCCAAGTCGAATCTTTCAAAGATCTCAAAGGTAAACCTTCATTCCAACCACCGTGTTGAATGCAATGAAGCTTAGGGGGCATGCACCTCAATTTACGTTATTATGCTGGAAGCATGCAAACTTATAACAAGCATCATTTTTCATTTTAAGCTTGCGTAAACATGAAACTGAATCTGAGCATATGTTGTCGCATGGTTCAAGCTCATTAAAAAATATACCAGGCCACGAGTAGTGTTACCATAGGGTTCAAGCTCATTAAAAAATAAACCCGCCACGAGCAGTTTTTATGCAAAGCTCAAGCTCGTTAAAAATTAAACCTAAGCAATGAGCAAATGTTCCCCCAGAGTTTAAGCTCATTAAGAAAATGAACCAATCTCCAGTAAATAACCATTGCGAATGCATTATCATCAGCTTCTGAGCCCCGATCGTGTTCTTGCCATCACCTCCACTCTGTTTAGCTGATCATACGCCTCCATTTGATTGTTTACCCTTTTGAGGAATAGCTGCAAAGAGTGATTCTGTTAGTCGTCCTTGTGACACTGCTGCGATTGGAAAATTCCAAACCTTACCTGGGATTAGCAGCTACTGGAAAATATCACTCGTTCCTCAAAACGAGTCTCCTTTAAGCTCTTTTCATCCAACTCGTAAAATATGAAAAGATTGTCGAGCAATTGGCCTCTCCAACTCGTTAAAGCTATTGGAAGCGCTATGCCTCCTCTAGATTTTAATCTTTTTGGACCTGAGGGATTATTACACAAAATGATTGAGCGCTTGTCTTGTTTGGCTCATTAAAACTATCGAAAATTGATCCCTTTTGTATTATTTTATACTTTTTCAGACTTAAGGGATTATATGATGAAAAAGGATTACTGGAGTTTCCTTTCCATCCCTTTTTAGACTCTCTAAAATTGAAAAAGGACCGAGTTGTCTTTGTCGTTAAAACTCGTTAAAAACCAATAGTGACAAACTTGTCCATAGAGACAAGACGGAGTTTCATTGTTGCTAGGCTTGTTAAAACATAGAGACGGGTTTGCCCGAAGGGAAAATTATAGAACAAGTTATATGTTTATCCTCGTCAAGATTGATAAAAAGAAGAGGTACTGGTCAGCAATGACTGGGGAAAATTGGGAAGAAAACTTGAAGAAACTTTATTGGTAGCGAGTCGCTCTTGAACATGACACTTTCACTCTATCACCATGATTGAGTCAGGTTGGGTTATTCTGTTCACCGGTCATACTACCATTGGTCCACCGTACCATCCATATTTGGGGTTAATGCTACCAATCCCTTTTAGTGTCATCGATATGTTCAAGAGATGTCGATCAGAGAATTCACCAACCTAGCTTGTGTCTCACCCGCCGTAATACCTTCACCCTTCATTCTTTCATGACCGCCACCCTAAACCCTGTATGATCAGATCATTTTCACCTCCACAAAGTCATTTTCTCCATTCCGTGTCGTAGATGCGGGATTCATTAAGGCCCTCCTACGACGGGTCACTTCTTGCTGACATCAGCTCATTATCTAAGAAGTAGACCTAGGGACAACCCTTTCAGTGCTTTGAAGCTTGCATGCCTCAATATCAAGTTTCTCACTTCCGGCAATAGGTTTACATCAATGGCCTTCAACTCAAATATTTTGTGTGGTGTTCGACGCCAAGTCTTTTTTTCATACCATGTGAATTGTACTGTCGTACCTTGAGGGTCATCATCATTATCGGCGATTCCTCTTGCACCTGTTAACAACTTACATCATTGGCTGGTAATCAGGCAATGTCTTTCCATGTTCGACTCCAGAACATCTTTTCACATGGACCAACTTGTACTTCGGGCGAAGATTGAACGAGTTTTGAAGATCCCGGATCTAGTTTCATCCATCCGGGCTACGATATATCCAGGAAAATAAAGACATCAAATGTACATCATTGTTGCATAGATAATCATCCAAACCAAAGGATGATGGCTCTACCAGAATCATCAGTCTGCCACAGAGATGGTTTTCTGTCCTATGTACATGAAAATGAATTTATAAAGCTGACCATGGGAATGTCCGCCTCAGCTAGATCATGAAAATGTTATGAAGATAATGTATTGTATTGTATCTTATTATAGGTCACCTTCCAGTTCAAAAAACCTCGGATCCTCATGATAAATCATTTCACCCGACATCAAAAGGTTTACGACCTCATGCTTTAGGGGGCAACTGTTATAGACATATTTGGGCACTACAGCCCCAATCACATATGTCCATAAACGAAGGGCTTCTAAGTCCCTAAAAGTTTTGTTTCATACCGTAAAGGAACAAGGTTGGCTGATTACATCATCTCCCAGATGTTCTCCACAGAAAACTGCTCAGAACTGGTCAAAACTAGACCATAAAGATTGCCCAATGCTAAGGGTGCGATGCATCTCACCTACCCAGTGTGAAAAGTGTGATGCATACTAGAAATCCCTTATGTAGGGTGCGATGGGTGAGAGTAGACAAATGGCAGAGACAGTTTGCAAGGTGAATGATCATGGAATCTTACATAAACTTCTCCTGTGACGCTTACCTCTCTGAATTCGCCCATGGATGAGTAAGAGATCATCAATCTCCAAGTGGAATCAAGGACTATTAGAGAGAAGACTCTAATTAAAATCCCAGAAGCTGACTCACCCCCTTGCAATCATCTATATATGGATCCCTCATCCCAGAGATCCAAAGGCTGGAATATTGTATCTTGTAAGGAAGTGCTGTTGGTTTTCTGGTGGAATATCATAGTGTTGGGTGATCTAAGCTTTTCATGAGGTGAAGAAGGACTTTCATGCTGGGAGGATGACATTGGGTCAAATCAACGGGTTGTAATCCTCTCTTCTAATCCCTATATCAATAAAGTTATTCAATTTTTACTCCACATTATTGTATGTTTACTAATATACGCATGTATGTGGTCAATATATATTTGGTCCTATATTGTTTATGACTATAGATCTTTGCACTTTGAAGGTATTATGCTGCTTTGAATTTACAGGTACTCTTTGAAGTGGAGTGGTCAAAGGAGGAGTGGAAAATATCTCTCAAAGGGGAGAAGGAACAAGAAGAGAGCCAAGTGAAAGATCAAGGTTGGTATTCTTTGCTCTTCTCCTATCTACTAATCGTAAAGGAAAACGAAAGTAACTTTAATCTGTTTGTTTCTAAGATAGCTACCCATCTTAGTGGGACTAGCAACTCTACATAGACACTATATTTCCTGATAACAATTCCCAGATCTCTTCGTCATTCTTCCATTCATCCCTTTCTTTGGTTATCTAATTAGGTTGGATAATAGAAATTTCATAGGGAAATGCTTCCACATCCTCATTATTTCTTGAGAGTGCATCTACAACAACATTTTGCTTCCCCTTTTTGTAGATGATTTCAAAGTCATAAACTGACATATTTGTTACCCATTTTTTGTTTTTCTTCTAAAGATCATATTTTCTCAGAAAAGTATTTAAGAATATCATGATGTGTTTTTACCTTGAAGTGTCTTCCCATTAGGTAAGGTCTCCATTGCTTTAGTGCATCTAGTATTGCTAACATTTCCTTCTCATAAATAGGTTTATGTAAATACTTTCCTTTGATTGGTTGACTTTCAAAAGAAATGGGTTTTCCTTCTTGCATTAAAAGAACACCAATTCCACTTCCTAATCCGTCACTTTCAACGCAAAATTTTTTTGTGAAGTCAGGTGTAGATAAGTTAGGGGCATGGCACATTTCGTATTTAAGATGTTTAAAGGCCTTAGTCACTTCTGGAGTCCATGAAAATGCATATTTCTTTAGTAGTATTGTTAGAGGTGCTTCTATTCTCCCATAATTCTTAGAAAACATATGATAATACCCTATCAACCCAAGAAATCGTTGAAGATTCTTTATGGTTATGGGGATTTTCCATTCCTTAATGGATTTAATTTTGTTAGTATCTACCTTAACACCCTCATGAGATACAATATGAGCCAAATATTCCACCTCCTATTTTTTCATATAATTGTTTCTCCTCCAATAATTTGAGTACCCTGTCAACATGTTAAATGTGTTCCTTCCAAGGCTTGCAGATTAGTATATCATCAAAAAATACTAACATAAATTTTCTAAGGAAGGTTTTGAAAATGGAACTCATCAAACCTTAAAATCTCTAAGGTGCATTAGTAAGTAAAAGGCATATAAAAAATTCCTACTGACCCTCAATGAGTTCACACTCACACTTTATTTATTTACAATTTAATTTTTAAATGTTAATATTATTATTATTTATTATTTTTATTTTTATTTTTTATTTATTTACTATTTATTTATTTATTTATTTTATTTTAAATTTATTTTATTTTATTTTTATTTATTAAATTTTATTTATTTTTATTTTATTTATTTATTTTTTCAGAATGTCGTCAGTCCTCATTCTAATTTGATGATATCTTGAACGAACATCAATCTTGGTGAAGTAAATTGATTCATGAAATTCATCCAACAATTCATCGATGACATGGATGGGAAATTTATCTTTAAAAGTGAGCTTGTTGAGCTCCCTGTAATTGAGACACATATTTCATGATTCATCCTTCTTGTGCACCAATACTACTGGAGAAGAGAAACAAATTTGGCAAGGTTGAATTATATGAGCCTTGAGAATTTTTGCAACCATACATTCAATTTCACTCTTTTGGGCATAGGGATATTTGTACGGTTTGATACTTGGAGGAACACTTCCTGGAATCAAATGAATAGCATTATCATGATCACAAATAGGTGGGATGCCTTTGGGAGTTTGAAATAACTTTGAATGATTGTCTAAGGCTTTTCGAGATATGGAGAAATTGATGGTTTTGATGTTTGAACCTCTAGTGAGCATAATTGCGCAATTACACCTTCTTGTTATTTCTTGAAAATATTTTGCATGCCATTAGAGTTGATTATCTTTCTTGGTTTCCTTGTGATACCCCTTATTTCAACTTCCTTTCCTTCCCAAAAGGAATTCACGAAAAGTTATTGAAAATTAAAAGCAAGTGTCCCCAAATATTGTAACCATTGGAGTCCTAGTACAACATCAACACCACCCATTGGAATGCAAAGTATTAGAATATTCAATACATATTCCCCCATGGTTAGCTTATATTATGGTACTCTCTAGAGAAATTTATAGTTCCTCCATTTTCAACCATCACTTGACACTCGGGTGTTGGATATAGGAAGCAATTCAATTCTTTGGCTATCTTACAATGAATAAAATTATGAGTACTACCTAAATCAACCAACACTATTACCGCTTTCTTCTACCTTGAGAGTTTGAGGAGTGGTAATTCTTGCCAATGCATTGAAATATACGGTCAGAATAATTTCTTATTTCTTTGGGGTTTGTTTCTGGTGTATATCCTCCTATTTTGATGTTTTGTGTTCCTTTTCTTCAGCCTCTTCAGAATCTATGTGGAATAATTTCTTCTCAGTACAATTATGACCTTTAGTGTGTTTTCTATCACAATTGTAACAAATCCCTTTTGCAATTTTTTCCTCCAATTGTCAAGTCATAAATACTGTAGGTTATGGAAGGCTAGAAGCATAAATAATTCCATCTTTAGAGTTGTGAGTGGTCGACTTCCTTGTTGCCATAATTTTTCTTTCAACTTTTCTTTCCACCTCGAATTCCTTCTCCAATAAATCAGGTTCACAAAGGATAACCTCATGTTGGATGTTATACTTCAAAGTCACCATAACTACATCAATCCTATTCTCCTCTAGAATATCTATTACGTTAATATTCAATTTTTGGAAGTCCTCAATGTGCTCCTTTATTGAACCCTTTTGTTTGAGATTTATCAAATTGGATAAAGAAGGTGTTTCTCTTTATATGCACATTATGTGTTATCATTTCCTCCTTAAAAATTGACCAAGTGACAGGTGGTTTACGAAAACAAAGCCATCGATACCATACAAATTGATTGGGTTTTAAATATTAAGATGCAATCAATACATTTTATGTGTGTTGCACATCATTTAGATCAAAATATTGCTCCATCTGTAGTATCCATGTTACCATATCCTTTCCATCTAAATTCCTCATATCTATATTTGGAATTTAGTGGTTGTTAAACCCCACATTGGAGTCTCTAAAATCATAATTCATATTTCTTTTGTCCTCATCATGATTTTCATGGATTACCTTGTCACCACTCGGAAGCCTTTCTTGCAACAACTTTGTCATACCTTCCTTAAAACCTTCCATGTCTACTTTCAAACCATACATCTTAGCTTCTAGGGCATCCTTAAAACCTTCCATGTCTTCTTTTAACCCATCCATGTCATCTTTGGTTTCTCTATTTGAGAGCGAAATTTGTTGCACGTGGTCCCGTAATTTTGATATATCATGTTGCAATTCCTCCTCTTCATGCATCATAGTAGAGCTTTCTGAGGGATTAATGGGTGTAGAATTCTTTTGTTTTGGAGAAATTTTAGAACCAAATACTTATATATATGATTCAATATTCCCTTTGAATCACTTCAAACTTATTTTTCAAACAAACGTTATGACAAAATTGAAAAACTACACACATTTTTCTTGTTTTTTGGGAGCTCGCTATTTCAATTGTTGTATCTCTGTAATTTCAACTTTTCAAGGTCTAAAATTGGGTCTTGCGGTATTGCTACAAATCTTATTTTCAATGCAACAAATCAGATCAATATTGGATTCTTCGATATAGAGTTATGCCATATCTCCCACAATGACCTCATTATGGATTCGTTCAATACATCAAAGTTGTGTGGGATGTGATGTCCATGTTTCAACATTTGTCTCTGAAATTGCTACAAAAAAATTTAAAGCCTATGTACTTTCATCCACGTTTCATAGAATTCAAATCTGATGCCTGAAACGAATGTTATGATGATTTTACCTAGGTCACCTATTTGAGATGGAATTCTGGAGCCTACAAAAACCCTAACTTCCCTAGATCATATATTTGAAAGTATGGTGAACCAAGATATAATATTCGTCCAAGAAGTTCATCAAGATTTCGGCTCCACATGGTCGAAATTTCAGCGTTTGAAGATGCATATAAAAAACTTTATAGCGAAAATTCCAAGATGACCTATTTAAAGAAGTGAAACCCTATAATCCAAAGCTCTGATACCAAATGTTATGCAACCGAATCACAAAAAAGATAGATCAATGACTTAAAAATTATCCTCTTTAGGGGGAAACCTCCTTTAAATTACATAAATAAAAAATTCTTGGATAATTTAAATGATAAGAACTCCTTGGTATATATAGGAATCTAAGGGGTCATAATATAATGAGGGCCTACATAATAATAATAATGCAAAGGCACAATAATAATAATATTGGGCTTCTATCGGCCACAAAAATAACAACATGGCAGATACATGGTCAAAACAATAACAATAGGGGGCTAAACTAATAACAATAAGGGGAATACACTAGTATTATATGGATCTAACTACTTTAGCTGAAAATAATTGAGAAGCTCTAATTCCCTCTCAAGTAGCTGCAACAAAACTTGTTAGCCTATGCATTCATCAATCATTGATTAACTTATCAAAGAATAACAAGAACCATAGCTAGAACCTATTATAGATATATGCTTATAACCAACATATAACTAGAATATCAACCATGAGAGAACTTACATCAAAGAAACATAATAAAAGGTACAAATTGTCATAAATCAAAATAGGAAAATAACTCTTATTAACAAATGCAAAAGCCAACCAAGTCAAGGACATCCACGTACCACCCTAACATAGATTGAGTTGAACCAAATATTTATTTTAGCTAATCGCCTCCATCCCATATTCCATGCATTAATGTGGGATATCATGGGATAAACCAAAACATAAACAACTAAGGGAATCTAAAGGTTAAGCCACCTTTTCCCTCAAACTATTGCAATCTCACCACAATCGGTCAAGAGATCACAAACCAAAAGAAGCTTAGATGCCTCATAATCTATTCACCATAACTTAAGAAATTTTCTTGTCTCCACCCACCTATCAAGGTCTTCTTGGACAAAGCCACTCCACCCCCAATCCTTGGGTATTTTCCTGAGACCACCTCACCCTACTCCAAAATTTTCCAACAATCCAAAGCTTAACCAAGAAATGAATCCCATGAATCCCATCCCATCAATCTAAATCTCAACCACTGTCAAACTTAGAGTAATCCATGCCAATGAAGACAAATGAACTAGATACACAAATGCATGAACCATGCATTCACACCTTAGCTAGGAAACCACACAAGGTACCTGTTATGTTCAAAATCCTCCCATTGAAGCTAATGATCCAACCTTCTCCTTACTTTCCTTTGCTTTCCTTGCTTGTACTTTTCCTTCCTTTGCTTTCTTGCTTTCTTTCTCCTCTTGGTGTTCTTCTATCTCTTTGAAACTACTTCCAAAACAAAACTAACAAAAAGATATGAACTGATCCTCAAAGTCCTTTTTTATCATTGAGGCCTCTATTTTCTTCATTTTCCTTCATTTTTCCTCTAATTTCCCTCTCATGCAAATCTATATCTCTTCATCTTCCTTTTGTCTTATTTTCCTTTATTTTCATAAAGAAATGTCAATTAATGGCTCCTTGTGTTTTCCAATGCCTTTTCAAAAAAAGTTTAGCGATAAATAAACTGAAAGTGATGCCCACTATAGTTATTTTCCCAGCATTCAACTTGGAATACCTGTCTCATGACCTTG